>CAVNYN010282864.1:0-18822 GCA_963692815.1 Nyctanthes arbor-tristis | reverse complement strand
TCCTTAATATGTTATCTCTTAAATCAAATTTGAACTCCAATTCTGTACCGGGGAATATGTGGAGTTAGAAATGCACATTCAATGCTTAAATACATATAAATGTTCAAAGTGCGTGTGTAGAAAAAAAGAGAGTGTACCAACTTAAGGAGAAAAACAAGTGTTGATCTTGAAAAAATTATCTACTGTTTGCTGATCTTCAGACGATTTCCGATGGCAAGTAATGTCCCCAAGGGTCTCGAGACAGCCCCAAATCTCTTTCAGATCCCAGATGGTTATGGACGCCTAAATCTTTTATTGACCACACCCAATATGCTTGTCAGCATTTGATTGTGAAAATTTTTTCATGAAAAATGAATTTTTTCACTTAAATTTCAAACTTTTTACCGTGTTTGATTGATGAATTTTCACTAAAGCTCAATCATGGAAGCGCTCGTTCATGGAAGCTTTACGTTAAAGAGTTTTAGATTTGGGAGAATGTGCAGGGATAACATAAATATAAGTGAAATTTTGTTTTTGTGTAAAAGAGTTGTTGGTATTGATTTGAGATTTTTTTTTGAATGTGATAAAGCTCTAAAGAACATAATTTTTCTAAGGAGAAGCCTCCTCTATACATGGCCCCTTGTTATTGGAAGATCAGAGGGCCCACCCTCTGATCCCCCAATAATAAAGGGCCATGTGGCAGGAGGCCTCTCGTAATAAAAGAGATGCCTCATCTTCATAGCCGGACTCCTAAAGAACAAAGTTCTATTCTCCACCTTTTGATCACTCATTATTCTAAAGTATACTTTCTTATGTGAATTTTACTTTCAATTAAACACGGTATGAAATTACAAAATTTAATTTTTATTACCAATAATTCAATTGAAAGAAATACTTCTTTTTCCATAAATTTCATACTTATGATCAAGTGCACCCCAAATCTTTACACTAACATAAGTAGCTTATTATTTCTATCATTTATTCTTTATTTTTAACGTTTATTATTATATGAATCATTCACGCGTTTTTCACGGCCATGTATCACACCTTTTAGAACATTCTTCTAACTTCTACTTTTACCCTTATTTACTTTTGTACACGTATTTTCAAGGTTTTATATACCCTTCTTCTTTTTTCCTCAAAAAAAAAAAAAAAAGGAATGTCGCGTAATCCTTTTATTTATTATTGTGACATCTATACCGAATGATATCTTAATTTTAAAAGAAAAAGCATCATTATGAGACTTGTCTAAAATTTCTATATATTTATATATATGTATATAAAGAGTAATAATTTCTATATATATATATATATAAAGAGTAGCATCTAACAATATATAACAATGCGTGATTTGAATTATGTCATGGTGGTTTAACATGCTCATATTTAAGGCTAGAGATATTGAGTTTGAATCACACATGTTTCTCCCTTGAATTTCCCTCTCTTCCTCTATATCTCTCTTGTATAAAAAACAATTTATAAGTACGTAATTTCATATATGATTTGAAAATACACTAATCAAATTTTTTTAGTATACCCAATCATTGAGAACATAAGATAGTAATTAATTCAAAGATTTAAGAAAAAAAAAATGAAACCAAAACTTTAAAAAGCTTAAATATTATAATGAACAAAGACTAGTAATATTCACATCTACCACCTCTGTCTCACTAGGATTGTCCAATTGTAATTTGGGTAAATTTCACAAAACGTCCCCAACATTTGTAAAAAATAATAATTTCATCCTCAAACCTTTTTTCAAGCATATAGGTCCTCAACTTTTCAAAAATAAGCACAAAATGTCTCTAGAGGCAATTTCTTTCTATTTTCACATTTAAATCCTTACAAAATGACTATTTTACCCTCGTATATGAAATAAAAGGAAAGTAGTACCGATACCTTTTAAAAAATCCAAAAAATTTAAATGAAAAGAATAAGAAAATGTGTTGTTTTCTCTAATTAGTTACTCTTAACTTCTACCAAGTAATGCTATCATTTCCTTTACTATGAAGTGGAGAAGGATAAGGCTCCCACTTAAGTTGCCTTTAACAATAATCAAAAGGGATTTATCTTTCAATTTTAGCTATATGTCTATAGCGGAAACAAAAAAGGGTCTTCCTTTTTTAAATTTACCTATAATTTAAACATTCAATTTTTCGCAATAAAAATTCATAAATTTTTAATTGTTCTATTTTTGTTATTTGAATATCAATGACATATCAGTTATTATTACTTATTTATGTTTAAATTTCGGAGAGTTCGTTGCCTAAAATGAATATAACACTAGTGGTGGTTGTAGTATTAGATGAGTGAATGAAAGAGATAATATTTTAATCAATGTATATGTATAGCTTGTGTTACGTGGGTGTGTAACATCCCAAAAAATTTTAAGCATGTAATCATTATGTTGATTATAAGATTATTGAATTGAATTGCATCAATTATAAAGTTGCAATACTAATACTCAAACGAATACCTAAAATCTGGAATGGAGCTATTGATAACATGATTGTTATTTTAACAATCATTGAATTAAAATATAATTATTGACAACCTGATAATTATTTTGACAATGATTAGATAATTGTTGGAATTGCACCAATTGAAATATTACAAGACTTACCATTCGAATAAATATCAATAATTAAAATATGGTTATTGACAAGGTAAATGTTATTTAACGGCAATTGAATAACCACTTGAGTTTGCATCAATTATGTTACAAAATCCAAAGATTGTTACTCGAGTTTGGCATTAAATATAATGTTATAGTTGTATTTTGATGATGATCGAATAAATACTCGAGTTTGGTATGTTATATGATTGATGATGATTGAATAACGACTCAAATTGCATCAATCACGTTATACAATTAAAGATCATTGCCTAAATAATGCGTACAATGAAAATATAGTGCTTGATTGGTATAACTCAACATATAGTTACTTAATTATAAATCACGTTAAGTAAAATGACTCAAGTAACATAAATCGAACTATCAGGACTTAATTATAAGCCAAAACAAAGTATAAGGATTGCTTGAACAATTTGCTGCCAAGTGTAAGGTGCCACGTGTCATAGTTTGGTTGGCGGAACTCAAAAGTTTATTAAAAACAACTAAATCCAGATATTTCTAACAAATATAAATAGGGGGGAAGGAAGAAAATTTCACAAGCAACCCTAATCACCCTATGTCCTCCCTATCGCCTCTATTTCTCCATCTATATTTGTCCTATGCAAATGTCTTGTGCCTTGATTAACCCAAGCCCTTCATACACATACAAAAGGAAAAAATTCGTCCAAAAACAGTAAAGGGATAGAAGCAACCCTTAAAACTTATCAAAAACTTAGTTTGTATTTGGAAAATAACTTTCGTCACATATATGTAAGAAATACGACTTGAAACACCACTTTGATCAAGGAAAATAAAGGTTTTAAAGGCATTTGTCAACAACTTAAAAAATATTTGAAAAAATCAAGTTAAAGAGGTGAGTAACTAATACTTTGATTCCCTTTCTACATTCATGAAGCTTTGATAAGATAAACATATATTTTGGTTGATGATTTCCATGAAATGAACATGGATTTTGATAGATTGAAAGGAAAGATTGTTTTATTGTGTTTGAATCATTAGTTGCTCTACCCGTTTTGTATTAAATTGCTTTGAATTATTCCTATATTATGACCTATTCAATGATCCAGGGATAAGGAAGACTAGTGTGGTGTTTGATTTGAATTGAATTGTTTGAAATTCAGGTAGGGGCCAACCAGGATTCAAATGTAGATCCATTTAATTATACATAGTCATAATTAAATTGATATGAATCTTGCGCGTATCATGGGTAGTAGTTTAACTAGTGATAGGGCCTTTTTATACATTTGAAAGCTTTGTGCATGCAACGATTTGATTAATAAATGATTCTTTAAAATGAAAGGTGAATCAAATAATTTTGTTACTCACTCAATACTCCGTACTCACTCCCTTATTCTACAATTTTTGTAGATAATTGAAGATATGATATTTAAAAAACGAGACAAGCCATGAGTTAGAGCATGCTCGTGAACGGGAGCGAAGTTTTGTATGTAGTACAAATATATCTTTGAAACTACTATGAATTTAATGCCTTTTGTATTAATAGGTGTGCCCACCTTTTTATAAATGTATTTTTTATCAATTGAAAACTTACCTTACAGTATGATTTGTCTTGACTAGATTAATTTTGTTTGCCTTGGTAATCAAAGAAATATTTCTATTAATACGACTTGTTGTATTCATTGCCTTTTATTGAAAAATCCAGTTTCAATGATTCTTTAAACCTTAACAACTTGCTAATTTAAGAAATTAACTTTATAGAATGTTAAACTAGACAAGATAAAGAAAATTTGTTCATTTTGCACACCCCGTCCCTGTTATTTGTGTTAAAGCTTCCGCTATGATATTTGTAAATTAATATAAGATATCTGAAAACATTGTAAAATTAGCGGGGGCGTGATAGGGTGAATGATAAAACGATATATAAATGAATATGTATACGTATGTGAAAGAGAAAATGACAAATAGATCAAAATAAATAATTAAAATTGATATTCTTATTTGTTAATTTAAATAAAGGGTAAAATTGTCTTTACAGAAAAAGTGAACAATGAAAATGACAAAAATAGTAAGTAGGGATCTTTTGTGCTTGTTTTTGAAAGGTTGAGGACCTACACTGCTTGGAAAAAAGCCAGAGATGAAATTGTTACTTTTGCAAAGAATGGGGAGCTTTTGTCAAATTTGCCCTTTTAATTATTTAATTTTGAAATTGGTTTGAGCATGATTCAACGGGATTAATTTTTTTTTTCAATTTTCCTTTTTCACTTTAATGACAAGCTCGGTTTTCTAAACAGTGATTTTCATATGTAACAAATAGTCATTAATGTAAATCTTCCACAATGTTATAACTTAAAAAGATTCACTATTCACTATACTAATAATTTGAGAAAAAAATGTTAAAAGTCAAGGTCAATGATGCAACAACATGTAACTTCCAGCTTATTATACCGTATACATTAGATAACATGTATTTTCTTATTTCCAGTTGTACATGAAAAGAAATAGCATGATAAAGGAATAATACTTCGCTAAATTCATGATTCTTATTATATAATCAAAACAAAAGAAAATAATTTAATAGAATGCAACACAAGTTAGCATAATTAGTTAATAAAAATGTAGGGTATTTGGTAAAAAGAAATGGTGTAAATAACCCAATGCATTAGCAAGAATTGCACACTAAATTGAAGTTTCCTAGTTCTGAAGTATTTTGTTTATATTTATGCGCAAATTTCGTACATGGTCACAATTTTTAAACTTTGTATTACTTGAGTTCATATTCTTTTTCTTTTTTCTATTTGTAAGTACTTAATCTTTCATAAATTCACATTTAAAGTCCCCTTACTATTTATAAAATGATTTTTTTTAAAAAGTAAAACAAATGATAAATAAAAAAGAAAATAATTTCGACTCCGTTTGGCGTCTCTTATAATTTTTTCTGTTATAAATAGTAATAATTACTTCATTGGAAAAGCTATGAATTGACAAATTATTACCAGAAAAAAAGCTTTGAATTGACATGTGTTCAACTTTTGACTGTAAAAGAAGCTGCGGTTACTTGCTAATGGAAAAAGTTTTTAATTATGACGGACCCATGTGCAGAAATTTCAAACTAAAGTGGCTGTGGTTCAATGACCGATGTAAAAAGTCAAACATTTTTTTTATAATAAACGTGTTATAAACGATACCAAACAGACCATTCTTTTCACTCTAGCTACGTAATTTCCCTCTCACACACCCAAACCCAATAAAAAATGGGAAATTTCTACAGGCATTCCCATCAACATAAGAGGACACAGTGAGCATGGTAGAAAGATGCCATAAAAAGAAATTTTTGTCATCCAAATGTGTCATTTCTGGTCACATTAGGGTGTGGAGCAGGATGTGTAGACATGAAGTAAGGTAGCAAAGAAATTATTTTCTTATTTTTTTATTAATTTCACTATTTAAAAAATTTCCTATTTATTTTAATTTAAAAAATAAAGATATAAATAAATATCATTTTATGGGATTAGGGACTTTATGAAAAGTCAGGAGCCAACGATATTGAAAAAAATTAATGAATAAACTGACACAATGTGTGAATGTTGGGAATCACGTGAAATTTACCGAAAAAGACTACTGCTATGACGAGAGAGGTTAATTTCCAACATAGGTCCCTGATGTTTGCATTTATTTTCACTTTATCTATAGTCTTTAAATCTAGACAAATAGATCTCCAACCTCTGTAAAATCTACACTTTCATCCATATGCATATTTAATTAATAAAATCTTGGGTTCTTTGCTTCCCCCGACCCCAGAAAAAATAAAAAAAAGATGTTAGGTTCTATTTGGCAATCATTTAAATGAAATTATGTTAAAATTAAAACCGAATTCTAAATTTCCATCCCGTGTTAAAAAAATTGACATATTTATAAAAAAATTGGCACATTTACATAATAATAAAATTTTAAATTAAATTTTACATAACTGTTTTATCAATATACTCATTACTTTTATGTACTGTTAAGAGTGACATGAATTTCAAATTTAATTTTAATTATTATAGGATTCTATTTAAAAGGTTAAATGGGCCTTAACATTTTATTAATTATGCATAGGATTAAAGGGAAACTTTCGTAAAAGTTGGAGAATCTATTCGTTCATATTTAAAGGTGGATAGAAGTGCAAATAAATGCAAAGGTTGGGGAACTTTGCTGCAAATTACCCAAAGAGAAAATCCCCTATTTGCTTGGTGACATCAGCGTAGCAAAGACACGTACGTTGGGATCTTAAATTTCTGATAGCGATCGCAATCGCCCATGAATTTCGGGACGGCATAGGAAGCCACGTATATTATTCCGATTGGGAAGCTTTCGGCCTCAAGATCTGAACTCTTGCCTTTTTTCACCTGATTTCATATCTCGTTAATTAATAATTCTGCAATTACCCTCCAAACAGTCCCCCTTGATTCAAATAACACCCTGCGTTTCTGAATATTCTGAAAGAGACCAGTATTATCGCTGTTCCTCTGTCCCCTTTCACCATCTATCTGCTTCATTTCGAGAGGTTTTTCCATTTCTGGAAAGACCCATTTGTGCTTGGAGAACAGAGGAGGGGTTTCTTAACCATATATATGAGCCCTAATGTAAAATCAGCAAAATAAATTGCAATTTCGACCTCCACTCTCCTTCCACTGTAATTCATCCAATCGCTTCCACACATCGGAAGCCGGATCTCCATTAACTTTGATTGTACTCCTCTTTACTCTGCCGCTCTTGTTACCCTTATTTTGAGATTTCTAAAGCAAAATATCTAGATACGAAAAAACCAAGATTGCAAGCCGGACACTGCTAAAGGTATAATTTCTGGCCAACAATGTTAGGTTGATTACAATTTTAGTTTTCATGAAGGCTCTAACGTATGGGTTTTGTATGTCTTATCATTTTAAGCTTTTGCAGCTTTGGAGCTTGCATTGACAGTCTTAATATGATTTTTATTTATCCCTTACTTTGGAATCCCTCCTTTGTCAATTTCTTGTCAATTTTTATAATAACCTCTTGCTTGTGTAATTTCTTTGAGCATGGTTCTTACTCAAAAGAAATTCGTAGCTTTTACTGCTGAACCTTGACCTGCTTGGGTATGTTTGTGTATTCATTTGTTTCCAATAAATTTATGCCGAGATGGTTTAGGCATCAACTTCATGTTTTATTCTTGATCAATGCATTAAATTCGTTCTTCTTAGCTGCTCTCCAATTTTCATCCAACATGGCTTCATTTGCAGTTAAATGTCAAACAAAAAAACTCGTCTTTCATCCTTTCACTTGGAAAATCTTGTTAGATGAATAAAACATAATTTTACTTTTACGTTTCTGTTCATCTATGCTAAGTCTACTTTGAGTCATCATCTGCTCTCTACTCTGTGGTTGTCTCTGTATCTGCTGCTTTTTCACTTTCAACAGTTGGGGTTTGTAAAAACCATTGATAATTGTTAAAGATGTGGCACGTCTCTTCTTTTTTTTTTTTTTTGGGTATAGGAACTTTTGCCCTGCATATCTATACTCTTCTCTTTTGACATTAGTTTGAACCTACCATATAAAATGCCCTGAGTATGCCCTCAAAATCAACTTCGGCCCTCAATTTGCTTAATCTTTTCTTTAAAAACATTAATGAACTTAAGTACTTAACCACTGGTTGCATTCTTTTACTCCCTCTGTCCCAAAAAGATAGTCTACTATTCTATTTTCGTCGGTCCCAAAAATATAGTGCACGTACCATATGAAGCATGTATTTAATTTTTCATTTCCATATGTGCCCCTAATTAATTATTATTATTCAACTACCTATGCATTTAAAGCATTTCAAACAATTAATAAGACATAAGGGTATACATGGAAAAATAAAGTAAAACTTAATGTTTTAACTATATTAACTATCACTTCTTAATTTATGTGAAAATAACTACTGGACTATGTTTATGGGACGGAGGTAGTATGATGTTTCTTGAGTTTGATGAAGTCCTTACTTTTATTTACTAGAGAAAAGAGGTACTTGTAGCCATTTATTTGACAAATATTTGGTTTTTGTGCTATTTTAGGGAAACCCATTTTTAAAAATCAGAGGAGTCTTCCTATTTTCTCATTAAAAGTACAATTTTCAGTTTCTTTCACGGTCTAAAAATCCCTTCCTGTGATTAGGATCTTGATTTCTTAATATTGTTGTACTTTTTGCTATCTTTTATGATACTCTACACTTTGGTTGCCTTTTCTAGATTGGATTTATTTATTCGTTTGACGCGCTGAGAAATTTGCATTTTCCAGCCGTCTATCTTGGCACCATCAGTTGGTTTATTACATATATTAAGTGACACCTTTTGAGGTTGTTAGCATAGCTGCTCCCCCCCCCCCCCAACCCCCAAGGTAAATTGATCAAATATTTTTACCCCTGGATGTTGATCTTTGCAGCTGCTTATCCTTGGAGTTTATTTCATCAGTTCCGTAGCTGCTGATGACCATTAAAATCGGAAACTAATTTAGCTCTTTCTGCTGGACTAAATAAATTGAGATATTACAATTTCCATCTCTAGATAAAGAAGTTGCTGCAAAAGTTCTTCAAAGTCTGAAATGGTGACAGCCAGAACAGGCAGTGAGTCAGAGAGAAATCAGAAGGTTTTGCTTGGGATAGGGTTTTGGGTTCAGGGTTTGAGGTGCTTCCCATGGATGGGTGTCAATTTCTTCCTCAAAGACGATTTGAAAGTGGATCCCGCAACTCTCCAGATCCTGCAGAACTCAGCCAATCTGCCCATGGTCATCAAACCCCTTTACGGCATCCTCTCTGATTCCTTCTACATCTTTGGCCAACATCGTGTCCCTTACATTGCCTTAGGAGGTATTCTACTTGTTTTGGGTTGCCTTTTTGCATTCCTTAGTTTTGAGCAAATATTTAATTACTATCCTTCATATATCCTGGGATTAGTTTAATAACCTGTGCTAGAGGAATTTTCTTTATATTTAAATAGCATTCAATTATTCCCACATCTCACTCACAAAACACTTGTATGTACATACATCGATACACATGCGTATAAGGATGTAAAATGAGGCCTAACATCTGGATAAACCTCTTCTAGGCTTCAGTGTCATTCGATGCTCCCTGAGCATACATTCCATGTGTATACACTTATGTATTGCAAGGCCTTAGAGGCCTTATCTGGATGAAACCCAAATTACATTATTTTACCCCAGTTGTTCTTGCTGCATCATAGAAGTTCGGTTTGACTGGACCCTTTGCCCTTTGGTTATCTTTGCTTTTGTATAATGACATTAATTTCTAGACCCTTTCAGAAATGAACTGCATCTTATAAGAATACCATTATAGTTCAGGATCAGGAGTTCAGGACAATCAACCAATAAATAATTCAACTTTTCAAAATATTCTGGCTTGCAAATGCAAATTTTTTTCCCTGTAATTTCACGTTATTGCAAAGTCAAGATCTTGTTTTTCTAGCTACCAAAAATGGAAAATAATTTTGTTGGATGTCTTAAAAATTAACACTTCGTTTGGTAACCATTTGAAAAAAGGTAGATTTATAAATGGATTTAAAATCAAATTTTGTATAGGTGTCGATATTTGATTGTGTCATGTAGAGGTAATGATTATAATGATGTAAGAGTTCATGTCAAATCAAATATGTGGTTAAATGTGGTGTTGCCATATGTCTAAAATTTGAAATTTAAATGGGTTGATAAATGGAGGCAAAATTTAAATGGTTGCCAAACATTGTGTAAGAGTGATTTTTGGTAAGTGGATTATCCTTAACATCTACCATAAAAATTATGCTATTAGAAGAAAAATGGTGAGATTCATCCTTTCAACAATGCGATTATTGCAACTAGACTATGGCCGAAGGTTTTTAGATGTTGCAACATTT
Source organism: Nyctanthes arbor-tristis (assembly GCA_963692815.1). Taxonomy (NCBI): domain Eukaryota; kingdom Viridiplantae; phylum Streptophyta; class Magnoliopsida; order Lamiales; family Oleaceae; genus Nyctanthes; species Nyctanthes arbor-tristis. Next base: position 8,340 of record CAVNYN010282864.1, on the reverse strand, counting down.
TGAACATGACTTCATTGTGTTTGATAGTGCTTCTTGATGCTTCATTGCTTTCGTTAAATTCTTTTTACTCCAATTTATAATCTTGTGAGTAAGGATGATATAATTCCTTCTGCAGCATTTTTACAAGCAATATCGTGGATAACTATTGCGATGCTTTCTGTATCGGGAATATCATTTCTGTCTATTACTGTTTATCTTCTTCTTGGGAATCTGGGTGCTTCAATAGTTGAAGTTGCCAATGATGCCATTGTTGCTGAGACTGGAAAACAAGCAACTTCATCCAAGAATCCAAAACAATCTTCATCGGGTGAACTCCAATCATTTGTTTGGATGGCCTCGTCTATTGGAGGAGTTCTGGGAAATCTTATTGGTGGTATTGCAATTGATCAATACTGCCCGCGGATGATGTTTCTCATGTTTGGGATTATTCTTTCTTTTCAGTTCTTAATAACTCTATTCATTCGTGAAAGCTCTTTAGACCTTCCAAAAACTCCACATAATGTAGGTTTCAGAAAGCAATTATCCGAGCTCGTGGCTGCTTTACGGAAGCCAGAGATCTATTGCTCGATAATCTGGTTTGCTGCATCGTATGCGGTAATTCCAGTCCTAACTGGAACCATGTTTTACTACCAAACCCAACTTTTGAAGATTGAGTCATCACTCCTTGGGGTATCAAAGGTGTTTGGGCAAGTTGCCATGCTGCTTTGGGGATTTGTCTACAATCGCCATCTCAAATCAATTCCGCCAAGAAAATTGATAGTAGCAGTTCAGGTGTCTATGGCTATTTTTATGATATCAGATGTTCTGTTTGTGAATGGGATATACCAAAGTATTGGCATTCCTGACACTCTCTATGTTGTCCTTTTCTCGGGATTGCTAGAGGTTTTATACTTCTTCAAGATTCTGCCTTTCGGTGTTCTGATGGCACAGCTTTGCCCCACTGGGTGTGAAGGTTCTGTCATGGCGTTTGTAATGTCTGCCATTGCTTTTGCCTTTATAGTGAGTGGTTACCTTGGGGTCGCTCTTGCATCTTACGTTGGAGTGACTGGAGACGACTTTTCGGGCCTGCCACGTGGCCTCTTGATCCAGGCTGCATGCACGCTTTTGCCCCTCTTCTGGTCATCATGCATCCCAGAAGTAAAATACAAAGGCAAGAAGAAGGAAAACTAGGTTATACGGTTAAGAGGCAATTAATATTCTGCAATTATTGTTTAATATTGACTGATTCTTATTTTTTCAATTCTTTTAGTATCTTATTTTCATTAGAAGAAAATAAACCAGTGTGCGATTCATTAGATCTGAGCATTAGCAAAAGTGACAACCTCCCACGACGAGAGCGCAACACTTTCAGATTTTCTTGTATCTAATATTATATATGTTTTGCTTTTCGGTTGTATTGTTTTAAGTACTTCTAGCTGCTAAACAAGTGTACAAAAGTATTGTTGTTTGATATGCCCCTAGTTTAATTTCATAATGATACATATACAGAGATTCTTTTCTACGCATTTTGACAGTATGGAATCCCAATTTCGTGGTGTATACCGTATTGACAGACAAATATCTCACATAGGAAAAATACTAAGCAAAATACTAATATATAGTTTGTGATAAAAGGTCAATCATATTAATTTTTTTTATCTAATTTTCTACAAGACTAGAGAATAGTATAAAGAATAAGAATTAGCTTTGGTTGAAAGAAGGAAAAAAGGGGAACTAGAATTAGGTAGAACACGAGTTATGAAAAAGTATCGAGAGTGGACATTGAGTTTAGACGTCTCCAAACACACTCGTGCATGACAAGTGTGATTAATATTGAGGTATAAAACGTGACAAGCCGTGAAGTTCAAATTTCGGGTAATTGGCGCAAAAGGACACTAACGTTTGAGGTTATTGTGCAAAAGGACCCTATCGTTTTCACTTTGGTAAATTAGACCTCAACCTATCACTGTTCATGCGGAAAAGGACCCTATCGTTTTTGTCTCGGCAAATTAGACCCTAACCTATCACTATTCATGCGGCAAAGGACCTCCCGTCAACTCGTGCATATTCTTTCACATCAGTAGTTAATGATATTTATATCTTTTAAAAGTTACAATATGTTTTTTTCGCCTCTTATAATAGCATATATAATTATTATTGTTGTTATTTTTTATTATCATTATTATCTTTTGATATATTAAAACTCAGTGCTGATTTACTGTTAGATATTTAGCCGTATTAGGAGATGATATGACTTGTTAAATAGTACATATCTAACACACCACATAAACGTCTGGTAGCATATCATTTTCATATTTGAACCCCATGATTTATAAAAATTAACATAGATGAACCTCAAATATGCCGCCAAATGTTTATGTGGTGTGTTAAACATGTACTATTTGACACGTCATATCATTTCCTAATACGACTGAATATCTAATGGTAAATCAGCACTGAGTTTTAATATATCAAAAGATGATAATTATAATAGTAAATAATAACAATAATAATTAGATATGCTACTATAAGAGGCGGAAAAAATATATTGTAATTTTTAAAAGATATAAATATCATTGTCAAGTTATTAGGTGTGGAAGAATATGCACGAGTTAACGAGAGTTTCAACTGAAAGAGACAGATGGTCCTTTACCTCATGAATAGTGATAGGTTAGAGTCTAATTTGTCAAGACAAAAACGATAGAGTCTTTTTCTGCATGAAAAGTGATAGGTTAAGGTCTAATTTGCTAAAATAAAAACGATAGAGTCTTTTTACACAATAACCTCAAATGCTAGAGTCCTTTTGCGCCAACTACCCTTCAAATTTCGGCTATAAGCCTTCACATGTAGAATACATACATTGACTACAATCGCCATTTTTGGACAAATACGGACATACCGTCAATGGGGCCCCGCCAAGTTCAACGGTAATAGTCCATCGCACACCAGAATTAACGAGGTTCCTTTATCCTGCTACGGCATCTGGCGCCGTTGCTGGAATCACCGTTTCCGATTCTTCGAAAGCTCCCTTTTTCTCATCCGTGAAAATTAAATGGCGTCTACTCTATCTCTTCATTTTACTAGAATTTTCTCGCAATTTCCCGTCCCTTCTTCCGTATTTTTCCCTCGGGCTTTGGCTAAGCAACGGTCTCAGTTTTTCAAGTCTCCCCTTCACTTGCGGTTCCGCGAATGCAGCGGTTTCTTCAGCTTTCGCTGTCCGGCACGACGGCGTTTTAGTGTGTCAGCCACCATCTCCCAAGGTACCATTTCCCCCCCCTTTTAAATGGGGCATTGGTATTGACATTTCATAAACACGTGTTTGTATTTTTGTTTTAGTATTGTACTGGCAAGAGTTTGAACTAGTGGAAGAATTTGAAGCTTGTTTTATTCTCTTATAGGATATGAGTATAGCCACCTGGGAGTGATGATGTTTATGTTTTCATGGAGAATTGGTTTTATGTACTCAAAGGAAATTCTAAAGTTAAAAAGTTTTGGATTGTGGCGGATAATTTTAAATTAAAAAGAGGGAATGTGGAATGGGTGACTTTTAGAATTAAGAAGCCGTAAGGGAGGTTTTCTCCATTGGAAAAGCACACACTTATGTGTCCCTTTTTTCACCTTTCAATTGACTCTGATTTTCACTTTCTTAATTCCTCCTATAAATCAGTCTTTCTTCCCTTCATTGCTCCTTTTTAAGGTCAGACTCAACGCTAAAGGGGTAATACTAGATACGTATGCTATGTCTATATTGATTACTTGAGTCATAAAATACCTCACCTTTTGGATCTCTAAATTTCTCTTTTGAATTATGCATAACTTATGTGCTTAAATTTCAGTACATAATACCAAACCTATTTCTTGTTCGTCTGCAGACTGGGATAAGCAGACTGATGCTTCCGGTGAAAGATATGATGTAATTGTTGTTGGAGCAGGGCATGCAGGCTGTGAAGCTGCACTTTCATCTGCTCGTATAGGAGCAAAAACACTCCTTCTCACACTGAATATTGACCGCATAGCATGGCAGGTAGGTTGATAAAGATTTTTAGCTTTCTTGTGATGCTTTTAGTTATCATCTCTTTGCTCAAATGAGTTCTTGATATATGTCATGCACTTTGTTTGATTTCCATTTAAAAACCACCTTCATTTATTAACCAATTTAAATTTCAAATTTTTAGCACATGGCAGCACACCATTAAGCCACATATTTGATGTGATGTAACTTTTCACATCATTTTAATCATTACCTTCACATGACATCATTACGTAATGACACCTATACAAAATTTGAATTTTAAATCCATTTATAAATTACTACGATTAAAAATGGTTGCCAAACATTATGATTGATGGTTCTCATAACATATATTTTGGATGTATAACCATTTGGTAAGGGAAGCTAGACGCTTCCTGATATAGCCATTAGTTGAAGCTTTTGGTTCTTTATCTCTGTAATTAGGTTGTGATGTCATGCATGTGCAGTAGGTCGAAAAGACGAAATAAGAACCAAAAGAACTTCTAAAATTTATTTTCTCCTCTTTTAATGGATTGCATCAAAATTAATTACCCATTTCCTTGTCAATGTATTATTTTTAAATACGACTGAAATTTTGCATAGAGTTTCTGTTAAGTGGAGTTAAATGCAGCCTTGCAACCCGGCGGTCGGCGGGCCGGCAAAGTCTCAACTTGCACATGAAGTGGACGCGCTTGGTGGTGAAATTGGAAAGGTGGCTGATGGGTAAGCTTCACTGAAAAACCTGGGATATATGGTTATTGAAGTTTTTTCTACTTCATGCATCCTTGTATTTCTATGCCTCACTGAGTTTGGGTATTTAAATGTTACTGGTAAGCAGAAAAGAAGAGATTACAGTAATCTTATCCTTGACTCTTCCAAAAATAAAAAAGGGCAGAATACATTGTCTACTATTCTTCCTGTTGTATTTATGTGCATAAGCAATGGAAGTAGTATGAGATGAGTATTTTTTATGCTATGGATGAATATAATATCCAATCAGTTGTAAAGTAACTGATCTGATATTGTTTATCTTTTGTATTTGAGGTTTGTGTATGCCTTAGCCTATAATGCTTGTCCATACCAATGTCATATCAGAGCATTTGGTAATGAACTATGCTTTGAATCATGCTGGGAAAGCATGTTCCGATTTAGAACATATTGTTTGTAGTGTATTTGTCTTTTGAATATATTTGGGTTTGCCTGGATTTAGCGTGTTGCTAATTAGCACATTGCTGTTATCAATTGTAGAAAACAGAACTTCATAGTAGATAGATCCAGTTCTGGAGATGGGGTGGCAAAAGTGTGGATGACAAATGAAAGAGTAATTGGACTCGAAGAGTCTATTATAAAAAATGTGTTCTACAGTTAGGTTTTCTGATAAGCAATTCCCTTAGACTGAATGCAAGGCGAAAAAGCATTTTATTTACTGTCTCATAGGATATAATAGTATAAAGTAAAAAAACTAATTATCTTTTGCCTTCCCCTTTACTATATTAGACCTTTTTCCCTTGCATAAGATTATTGCTGTCGTGCTTGTTGACCTGTTGATGGCTAATAAGATGTCTTTTCTATTCCTTTTATTCCCCCCTCTTGTGGTTTTCGGCATCAATGGCCGTAATATCTCCATAATGCAGGTGTTATTTGCAAAAGCGAGTCCTCAATATCTCAAGAGGCCCAGCTGTCAGGGCGCTGCGTGCTCAAACTGATAAAAGAGAGTATGCTTCGGAAATGAAGAAGATTGTGGAAAGGTAAGTCCACCAATGTACCTTGGAGAGATGTTGTATCCACATTTTTCTAATTCAACGGTTCAGCATGATATGTCTGCAAGTATAGTCAGGATGTGTTGGTATGAGGAAAGGTTTGCTCCTAAAATTATTTTTGTGTTTAAATTTCTAATTTCCATTTGGAAATGTGTATGACTTATCAAGCTCAATAGTTCTGGTATAGTACTTGTGGATTACTGAAAGGTGCAGATGACTAATTATGATCCTTTTACCCTCTAGAAAGTTGATGATTTTATGTGACAAATTGTAGTTTTGGCTGTTCATTGTGCTAGTCCAAACGGATCTTTGTTGAATAGTAGAAGTGTGGATGCCCTCTTTATGGAAAGAGAAATAACTTTCTTGTTCTTTATGGAATCTATATATACATTAAAGTAATTTAGTTTCCATTTTTCATTTTCCCGCCCAAAATCACTTTCTAAATCCAGTTATTGCATCTTGGCCATTGGTTTAACACTTAATCCTAGCGTTTGATTATTTTTTTCTTTTTATTATTTTCATTCATTTTTTATCTTTATATCTTAATATATTACCTTACATAGAGATAATCACAAATGGATAATTTAAATAATTAAATCAAGATTTTAGCTCTTCTATATATAAATTCCTTTACATCAAAGGAAAATTTCACATATGACATCTTAATAATCATAATAATGCATGCAATTATATAGAGTATCACTTGGAATCGATTTTCTATATCTTTTAAAAAAAAGTTTGAATTTGGTTTTCCTTTTTTTTTTTTTAAACAGTTTTAAATCTTTGTGCTTTTTAAATTTTTTTAATGTAATGTAATTCATTGATATTTATGCAAAATTCACAATCTGAATTTGGTCTTTTTATCTTTTTAATATTTTCATTTATTTTTAATCTTTTTATCATAATATATTATTACCTTGCATAGAAAACATCACAAATAAATAATTTAAACAGCTAAATCAAGATCTTAGTTTTTTCATGTAAGTTTCCTTACATCAAAGGAAACTTTCACATATTTTAGCTTAATAATCACTTGAATTCAGTTTTCTACATCTAGAAATAATAATAATTAAATTTGATTTTTTTAACAGTTTTAAATTTGTATGATTTTTTAAATTTTATTTTATGTATTGTAATTCATTGACTTTTTTGCAAAATTCAAAATATAAATTCGGTTTTTTTTTTTTTTTTTTTTTATCTTTTTAGTATTTTCATTTATTTTTTTATCTTAATATATTACCTTACATAGAGAACATCACAAATAGGAAATTTAAAAACTAAATCAAGATCTTAACTTTTCTATATAAGTTCTCTTACATTAAATAAAACTTTCACATATTTTATCTTAATAATCATAATGCATGCAATTATATAGATTATTACTTGAACTCGGTTTCCTGCATTTTTAAAAGAAAAATTATATTCGGTTTTTTTGAACAGATCCAAAAGTTGTTAGATTTTTAAATTTTATTTTATGTAATGTAATTAATTGACATTTATGCAAAATTCACAATATGAATTTGGTTTTTTATCTTTTTATTATTTTCATTTATTTTTTTCGTCTTATCTTAATATATTACCTTTTATAGATAATATCAAAAATGGATATTTTAAATAATTAAATCAAGATCTTAACCTTTCTATATGAGATCCCTTACATCAAAGGAAATTTTGACGTATTTTATCTTAATAGCCACTTGAATTCAGCTTTTATATCTAAAAAAATAGTAATAATTGAATTCAATTTTTTAAATAGCTTTAAATTTGTGTAATTTTTAAATTTTATTTTTTGTAATGTAATTCATTGATATTTATGCAAATTTCACAATATGAATTCAGTTTTTTTTTGGGAATAAAATAGGAATCCCACATTAGTAATTTAGTGAAAAACTTGAGAATATATACCTATATTAATGTACTTGGAGAAGAATTATGCATAATAGAGCCTTGACTTATGGGTCTTGGGTTTCCAAAAAGTCTAAAATTTTAATGGATAATTATTGAAAAATATTTATTATGAGCCATATCCGTGTTTATTTCACACTGTCGGATTATTTTTTGGATTGGTTCCAATATTTGTCATTTCATTATTTTTCCAATTGATTTGGTCATGACGGTTCAATTCTTTAAAAGCTGATTAAATTATGTTAACATATTAAAATATTTAGTCTGTAAAAGATGTATGTTGTGCAAAATTAAATATCATTAATATATATTACAAAAGTTAAAAAAAAAAAAAACAAAAGAGGCAATAAATAACATGTGTATTTTGTAGAAAAAGTTGGTGTTCACTTAGAGACAATTTTATATGGATATTTCGAGAGTTATAAAATGAAAATATCTGAAAATTATGATATGTGTTAAAGATGGCCAAATAATAAATTGTACAATAAATGTTGTAATGTATATTATCGTTCATCATTTATTTTTGCTAAATTTATCAGATGTAACATAATTTCCCGTGCGTTACACACTGACAGCCTAATACAAACTACGTACAAAAACTTTCTTTAATGTTTTTCTTAGGTTTTGTGTATGTGAAAGATATCGTATTACGGGTAGTAACTATATTGACAATTTGCAAATGAG
>CAVNYN010282862.1:0-13453 GCA_963692815.1 Nyctanthes arbor-tristis | reverse complement strand
CCATCTATATTGAGGAGAAAAGAGAATCACAGATTTGGGGATTATCTAAAGGCTCCTATTGGTAGTAGAGGACGAGCACGAAGTGGGCAGCAAAAGAGCCATGGCAATCAAAGCAGATTTACAGTAGGAAAAATGATCAACGAGGGTGATAGAAATGACAAAGTTCCATTCGTTGTAGCCGCGAGCATGGGTGTACAAGCTGGGATTGAAACTACTTCTTTACCGGGTGATCTTAATGAGTGTAATCAGAAATCTATGGAACATGTTCCTACATTTAGGAACTATCTGACCGATGTGCCTAGCAATATCTCGCAGTGAGCCAAAAACAGCGAACAATCGGAAGGTGAAACTTTGTCCACAATGAGAAAGTCAAAAGAAGCGGGGAAAAAAAGAATTAAACCTGCAACGAGGAAACAAACTCGTGTATCCAGACAAATGGGAAATCAGATAGGACAGTCCTTGAAAAGAAAGGCAGTGACCGATGAGGATCTTTTTATAGTGAAAAGAAGCGACTCGAAAATGGAGAAAGCACAAATGCTCATGTATCAACGAGCATCCTCAGTTGGAATGCTCAAGGTTTGGGGGGATCTCGAGCATTGGCAAATCTTCAGAGGGCACTCCGAGACCACTTCCCTCTTTGGCTTTTGTAATGGAGACGAAACTTTTTGGTTTGAAGGCTAGATAGGCATGTCAGTGCTCGGCTCGGCTTGCCAAAATTTGGGCTCGGGCTCAGCTTGGGCTTTTTTGATAGTTAGTCTAAAAAGCCCGAGCCAAAGCTTGGTTCTGCTCGGCCGCGAAAATTAGGCTCAACCCGAGCTTTGGCTCTGGCTTTTTCCGAGCTGAGCCTTTTTTTAAAATATTTTTCTACATTAGTTTAATTTGTTTTCCTTACCTGAGTTTGACATGGACCTTAACGAGCTGGCCCATTTTGCCCTTAATTACGGATCGGCCTGACTCGGGCTTACCCCTGAATTTGGGGCTCAACTAGGACTTTTTACGGGCTGGGCCATGGGCCGTTCGAGCTAACCGGCTCGTTATGCATCTCTAAAGCTAGAAGAGTTAGGTAGTCTCTTGATTTTCAAAATGGATTGCATGTTGATAGTAGAGGTCGTAGTGGGGGCCATTTTTGTTATGGTCTGATATGTGGACTGTGGATTTGCTTGGTTATTCATATTATCATATTGATGTCCTCATTTCAACAGATAATGAATTTAAATGGCATTTGGTTAGTTTTATGGGGATTCACAAATTCAAATGAGGGATCATAGTTAGAAGTTGTTGAGACGTCTACGAGAAGCTTATTCATATTCAGTTGTTTTTATTGGAGATTTTAAAGAAATTGTCCCTCTCAAAAGTGTCAGAACTACGGACTTATCGGGCAACAATGGCAGGATTTCTCAGAACTATTCGTGTATGCCATTTGAGTGATCTTGGATTTCAGGGACCAAAATTCACACGGCGAAGTACTAACTTGAGACAGCATTTTTTGGAAGAAAGAGTAGTAATTTGGGGGGAAAAAGCATATTGGCTATATCCCGAAACGCATTAGGGAATGTAAACAGAAACTTGGAATTTTCTATTCTCTTGAGGCTATCCATTCAAACAGAGTTAAACTTTTAGAATTGAAAAGAGAGTTAGAAATTTTGTATGAGATGGAGGAACTTTATTTGGCTCAACGTGCTCGAGCAGATTGGCTTAAGATAGGATATCAAAACACACAGTATTTCCATCACAAAGAGCATAATCGAAAGCGGATTAATGAGATTCAAGGCCTATTGAATGAGGAAGGGATTTGATGTGAATCTCCTGGAGAGGTGGAAAAAATAGTCACTGATTTTTTCTCCAATCTTTTCAAATCTTCAAATCCTAACCTTCAATTTTATCGAGAGTTTATGATAAGTATATTTTATATGCAAAAATACTTCTCTTAACTTATACAATTCTATATGAAATCGAGCAGATTTCTACTTAATTTGTGTGAATATGGTTCATATAGGTGAAAAGCTCAAATTGGAGTGATACAATTGAAAAAAACTATTTTTGAACTAAATTGAGCTTTACATGCATCAAGATGTGAAGGCTCGGGAGTGGGAAGAGAAAAGATCAATGTCAACAAGTGTGAAGGTTGAATTCCACCGTTGGGGAACTTGAAAGAGGTCATTTGTGTCATGTTTAAAGAGAGCGGGGACTCTGATGAATAGATCAAAAAGTTTGAAGATGTGCTTAAATGAAGAAAAAGCTGAAAATGACCATTGCAGCAAGAAAAAGCCAAAGCAGGGACCGAAGTGCACCCCGTGCCCGCGGGTTTGGCTGGGCCCTTATCGGGAGACGCCGTTTACGCGTTTTCGAGCCCTTTTTGACACATTCTAGGGTTCTAAGGCCTCCCCAACTATAAAAGAATGAAAACCCTTCGGTAAAAAGGGATATTTATCATAGAAAATTGTTCTTGAGGGCTAGGAGATTGGAGCAAGGGCTTGGAGATTGGAGCAAGGGTTCGCGTGAAGATTGAAGAACGAAGTTCTTCGTTTGGTGCAAACATTTTCCTCGTTAGTCTTCATCTTTTTTTTGCTAGAATCTGGTCATGTATTCAAACCCTACGAATGCTTATGTTATGAATTTCTTTATTATGCGTAACTAATTTTCCTTGTTGAGACAATCGATGAAGCAATAGACATGTTTTGATTGAGTTAATCCCATTTATGGCTCTAATTGTTATTGTGTGCTTATTTTCTATTGTGATATGTAATTCCCTTTTATGAGCCTGATCAACTTGTAATTGTGTTAGTGAATTCGTGAGGAAACTGAGAGGTAAGTCACTAATTTAGCACTTCAATAGGAAACATAAATTGCATAGAAGATAGAGATATACTTTTATGATTTGTGTGACCACAGAAATGGTTTCTTGTTAATTAATGAACTCAACTAGGTTGAAATTCACATAGAGATATAGTGAGTTTACTTGGTTGGGTAGATTTGAATTTGCTCGAGAGAGGTTTTCAATTAAACTTGTGAAACTGGTTGTGAGTACGTGATGGTGAATTGTCATGAGTAGGATTGCATAATTGGAACGCCTGTTTATTGTGAATTCGTGAGTCTCAACGCCTTCATTCATATATTTTCTAGTCCATTAATTTGAGTTGCTTCTTAGATTAAAATAGATAGAGCATTTAATTTTTAGTTTAAACAACCTCATTATTCTTTTACAAACTTTTAATTTCCTTATTCAATTGGTGTGAAATTGACTTAAGTGAAATATGTGACAACTTTCCATGTGGGATCGACATTCGGGACTCGTCTAGTCCTATACTACTTGAATGATATCGTGCACTTGCGATTTCGCCTATCAACTTACAGGTGGCAGGGCGCCTTGTTTTTCCAACAATTATTGTGAACTGTTGAACAAGGAATTTACTTGTGAGAAGGTAAAGGCATCCACTTTTAGCTTAGGACCTTTTAAAGCACCGGGACCAGATGGTTTTCAAGATCGGAAGAGCACACGTCTATTGGTATGTGGTTCGCCAGTCTATTATTGAATTTTGTTTAAAATTTTTGAATGAAGGCGGCTCATTGGAATCAGTAAATCATTCTAATATTATTTTGATTCCAAAGGTGAAGCATCGCAAATCTATTACTGAGTTCCGACCAATTAGTCTCTGCAATGTGGCTTATAAAACCATCGCAAAGACTCTCGCTAATAGACTTAAGCAAATGATTGACGAGGTTATTTCTCCTTTTCAAAGTGCTTTCGTACTGGGACGTCTTATTTCGGACAATATTATTGTTGCTATTGAGTTGATACACTCCATGAATAGACGAACACCGGGCAAGGCTGGTTTTTTGGCTATGAAATTAGATATGATGAAAGCGTATGATCGGGTAGAGTGGCCATTCTTGTTGGAAATAATGTCCCAGATAGGCTTCCAGGCTCGATGGATAAATTGCATAAAAGGTTGTATATCTACCTCTACTTTTTCTTTTGTAATTAACAGAAAAGTTCATGGTTTTTTTTTCTCCCAACCGAGGTCTTCGACAAGGTTGCCCTCTATCCCCATATCTTTTCCTTATCTGTACGGAGGTTTCTCACGTCTCATTTAGCTCCTGGAGCTTAATGATCTAATCATTGGTTTTCAAAGTTCTCAATTTGGTCCCAAGGTTTCATATTTATTCTTCACAGATGATAGTCTTATTTTCTGTAGGGCAAATTTGGCGGAATGTTGCAACCTTAAGTGTCGCACCCGCACATAATTCTTATAACTTCTAGTGTTTATACCATTTGATAAATTAACGATAAATAAATAACCTAATAAAATTTTTGTCACCCAATTAAAATAGAAGTACAAATATTATGACTTAGTAAAAGTATTAATTCAAGAATATGACCACAACTTGAATTCACTTTCATTCCAACGTTTGGATAAAGAAACATATTTATAGTGTAGTTTTTAGCTGCAGAGACTTTAACTCTGTAGGTATCAAGACTAAATTTTAGTTAGGTCATTAATGAGGAAGTGAGTGTAGAAAACAGAGAAAACAGAGAAATTTTATGGAATTACTTCTTGGTTGGACTATTTGTACAAAAATATAAAATTATTAAGATATTATTTCTTCTCATTTCCTTTTGATAAAAAAGGACAATTAGCAAATATAAAGTAGAACTCAACTTTATTTAAAGTATCTAAATACATAACTTCTTTAATATCGTATTAGAAAGAAAATACATGGAGATAAAATTCTTTCTTTTACAAACATAATTATACTAAAAGATTTTACTTTAGAATATCACAATATTCCCACTTATTATATCATCATAACGATTATTCTTCATAACCCTAAAGGTCCATTTCCCCTTGACGTACAAGTAATTGCCATCCTTCAGAGACACTATCCAAAAGCTTTGCTTAGGTTCGTAGATCTTCCTCCCCAGCATCTATCATAGAGATAGTAAAGGGTGAATACACAAGTATTCAGTGAATAGCAAGTTTTAAAACATGACTTTGAACAAACCATTTCATAAACTTTTGGGCCCAGTTACATAAGATGAAAATTACCTCATGAGCTCATCATAAAACATATCATTCATAGCATTATCATAGGGAATCATCTGATGGGAATAGCTTACATCATAAATTATAGTTCATCATCATTATAGTGACACCATACATAATACTCCCCGGTGTTATGGAGTATATGTAAATTGATCCCAACACATAGCTAGCTTTCATCATAAACATAGTGACGTAATTCCACATATATAACAAAAATCTTTCTTTATGCAAAGAAAACATATTCATAGAAAACATATATTTTCCATGAAAAATTTATTGAAAAAGTTAGATAATACTCATTGTTATTTTGCTCACACGATCAAAGATTCACCTATATTCACAAACACTCAAACCATAAATAAACTTGTATTATGTCCGTCCAGGTGTTGAGACTAGAATTACAGAAGGTCTCAACGCCAGATTCTACAGTAGCTTATCCTAGTGGAATTCAGTGATTTCTTTCAAATTTTCAAAGTATGATAAGTTATTTTCAACTCTGATCCTACTATTCTAAAAGAGAATATCATTAATAGAAAGAGTCTAAGGCCTTACCTCTTTTAGATAGTATCTTCCAAAACTTCTCTTTTTACTCTCTCTTCACTTGTCCTTTTCACCAACTTTTGGAGGGTTTACTTTCTAGTTAGTTCAGGTATTTATCATAGGACAATGGTGGTTTTTGCCCACGCTTTTGGCTCATTCTTTATGCTGGAAAAAGGGTGGTTTAGGGTTTTATATATATTTTAGTTCATCTCATGATTAAACTCTAGTTTCTCTTTCCTTTAGGATGAGTCCTTATAATACTTCAAAGAAATATAATAATTTCTTCAATTCTAACCTCAATTGGAGTGACCTCAAAATAATTCTTTCATTTCCTCATTTTAATTTCCTTCTTACTTTTTCCTACTATTTCTCCTTGTATTTTATTTTTATTATTTGTGTTAGTATATCTATATTTATGTAGTGAAAATAGTAAGAAAAGTAGGGAGAGGTTGAGAGAGAGACAATGTGTGTGTGTGTGTGTGATCAAGAGAAGGAAAAGAGAGATTGGAAAGGTGCACTCATAATGAAATTTTCCCATCTATTTATAGGAAATGCCTCCTATGCCATGTTGCCAAGTGTAATTCTTAGATTGGCCATTGTTAATACATCTTTACCCATAGAATTTCATTTCAAAACCATGTACTCAAAACCATGTGGTTGTACTTAATTAATTTGAAATCTCATTTGAAGTCCATTTAACTAAATTGAAGTCTCATTTGAGATCTACAAATATGTATAATTTCATTTCTTAAGGCTTTTTGAACAATTTATTTGAGTAATGAAATGACTTCTCTTTCACATACTTTACACATTATTATGAGGCTTTCAATACCCATTTTCATTTGGACTTTATAAAACTAAAATCAGACTCTATAGAAAAAGTTACCAATGATCAAAGTATAGGGTCTCTAACATAGTTTCCGGATTTTGTCGTTCCCATGGGCTATTTTCATAAATTATTTTGTGATGATCTATTAATTAAAATGACAATTAGTTAAATCCTTCCTAAAGTAGAATTGTAGGGCTCCAACTTTGGTGTATTATTCATCTTTAAATTCTTATGGGGTCTAATTGAAATTCAATTTGGAAAATCGTCATTGAACTCATCTTATATACATTGGTGAGGTCTCGAGTACAGCAGACCTTGAAGTGTCAAGACTTAATTTCCAGCTTATACTTTTCATTAAGAAAAGCAGTCAACTATCAACACCTCAAAAATTAAGATACAGAGACCTGAATTATTTTACCAAGATTTTTACTTTTATTATTTATTTTTCTTCGATTTTCTTTATTCTATAATTAATGTTCATTTATGACAACATGTTACGTCATGATTTTGGATGGTTGTTACATTAAGTATATGCTGGAATGCTATGAGAAGGTCTCAGGACAAAAGATAAATATGTAAAAATCATCTCTATCTTTCAGCCCTAATACTAGTCAGGAAGACCAGTGCCAGATTTTACTCCTTTTTGGGATGGAATCAGGGCATATTTGATAAGTGTTATTTTAGAGTATTTAATTTCCCCAAACTTGTATTTGTTAGGTATTGTGTTACGTTAAAAATAGGTATTTGTGTTTAATTTGTTTATTTGGAGCAGGGCTAAGGAAAAATAAGCACACATAGATATGTACAAATCTGCATCTTAAATGGTAGAAATGTATGTGGCATATGAAAATTCCTAGTAAAATTAAGATGTTTATGTAACATCCCGCAAAATCTTATAAACAAATTATGCAATATAATCGTCATTTTGATAATAATGAAAGAGTAAGTTGCATCTGCATCAATTGAAAGGTTATAAGATCATGACAAGTAATCGAATTGAATTGCATCAATGGTAAAATTACAAGACTTGTCACTCAAATGAATACCAAGAAAAAGAATGTAATAATATAATTGTATCGAATTGCAAAGTTGAGAGTTGCCACTCAATTGAATGACAAAAAATTGAAACGTGGCAATGTAATCGTATATGAGGTATTGCAAGAATGTCATGCACATAAATGTCGAGAACTAGAACATGACTATTGACAACATGATTGATACTTGGGCAATCAATTGAATTAGAATGTGGCGATTGATAATGTATTGACAATGATTGTATAACCACATGAGTTTGCTATTGATAATGCAAACATTATTTTGACAATGATCGAATAACTATTTGAAATGTCACAAGAATTCAAAGAATTATGGCTTAAGGAAGCCTATAAGTAAAGAACATGGTTATTAGTTAATATTTTAGAAGTTGATAACCTAATTGTAAAACCTTAGTAAGTGAAAGGGCTCAACTAACGAGAAGTAAAACGTTATGACTTAATCATAAGACAACCCAAAGTATAAGGACTGCTCGAGCAATTTGCTGCCAAGTGTACGGCGCCACAACGAGATCGCTTGTTGTGTATTGATTTGCGGATTTCAAAGTTAAATAAAAAAACAATTGAATCTTAGCATCTATAGACGTGTGCCTTCGGAGAGGAAATTCACCCAAGTCCCCAAACTTTCCACCTAGCCCCTCTCTCTTCCTCTTTCTCTATTTCCCTCTCCATATCTATACCTAAACTAATTGTCTTGCTCGTCATATATATAAAGAGAGTAAATTCGTCCAAAATTATTGTGGGATGGAGAACAACCCTTAAAACTTATTAAACGCCTAGCTATGCATTTGGAAACGGCCTCTCTTCATATATATAATAAATACAATTTGAAATCACTTTGATCAAGAAAAATGGAGGTTTTGAGGGCATTTATCAACGACTCAAAGAATCTTTGGAAAAATCAAATTAAAGAGGTGAGTAACTAATACTTTGATTCCTTTTTTGCATTTATGATGTTTTGATACGATAAGTATGGTTTTAATTGAAGTAATCGATGAGACAAACATAGATTTAATGCATTGAAAAGAAAGATTGATTTATTACATTCGAATCACTAGTTGCTCTACCCTTCTTGTATTGAATTGCTTTGAATTATTTCTCACACTATGACCAATTTAATGATCTCGGGATAGGGAAGATTAGTGTGGTTTTTGCTTTGAATTGGAACTTCGGTAAGAGTCAATCGGAGTTAACTGTAGATCCACTTAATTGTACATTGCCATGATTGAATTGATTGAATTGATATGATTCTTGCGCACACCACGGGTATTAGTTTAACTGGTGATAGGGTCCTCTTGTGCATTGAAAAGCTTTGTGTATTGAATGGTTTTCTTGAAAATAATATTTCAAATAAAAGGTGAATCAAAGGGTTTTGTTACTCACTGAGTACTTCGTGCCCATTCCATTATTTCTACAATTTTGTAGATGATTAAAGATATGATCTTTGAAAAGTAAGGCAAGCCATGAGTTGGAGCATCTCGCGAAGGGAGTAGAGTTTTACATGTAGTGAAAACTTGTCTTTGAAAATAGTATGAATTTAATACATTTTGTATTAACAAATATGCCCACCTCTTTATAAATGTATTTCTAATTTTATATAACATTGTCAACTTACCTTCTAGTATAACAGCTTTCCAAGAATTTGTCTTGAAAAGGTTAATTTTGCTCAATTTGGTAATCAATAAAAAATACCTATTAATTTAACTTGTTGAGTTCTTTGCATTTTATTGAGAAATCGAGTTGCAATGATTCTTTAAAATATAACAACTTGTTAGAGATCGGAAGAGCAACGTCTGAACTCCAGGTAAAAGTTATTTGTTTGTTTTATACATCCCGTCCCCACTATTTGTATTGAAACTTCCGCTATGAAATTTTTTAATCAATATAAGATATTCGAAAATATTGTAAAATTAGTGGGGGCGTGACACTTTATCTGGCAGGTCATGGTAGATATTTTGCCTACGATGTTGAATTTATTTAAACGGAATATCTCGTTTTTTCCCCTTTGTCAAAGATGTAGTTTAGATGTTGAGTAAACTAGGCATGTCCTGTTTTTCTGGGACGAGGTTTGTGAGGTGTGGGAAAAAAGTTGTTTTGCTAATTTCATCAAAGGGAAAGAAGCTGACTCTGGAAGTTATATTTTCTTAGAGGCCTGGAAAGCTCTGGAATTATGAGAATTGGAGCTATTTTGTGTCCTCTCATGGAAATGTTGAGCTACTATAAATTCAGCTATATTTGGGGACATCCAGCCAACAGCTGATCAGATCATTTATAATGCAGCGGTGTTTCTTGATGATTTCAGGAAAGCACATTTTCTTCCGCTAGTCAATGATAGGTCTGCAGATTCTTCTGCTAGAACTCGTCGCGATAAGTGGACAAAGCCTAGTGCTGGTACTCTCAAGATGAACGTAGATGCAGCTATAAAAGCTGGTGCTCACAATTTTGCAATTGGTGTAGTGGTACGTAATGACGAAGGTGGTTTTGTTTTGGCATATTCATGTGTTCTTCAAGGCAAGCTGGATCCTTTGTTGGGTAAATGCGTGGCTATTTTACTCGGATTACAAACAGCCATTGAAGAAGGTATCCAATTGTCATGTCTGGAATCTGATTGTAAGGTGGCAGTAGAAGCCATTTGATCTCCTCAGGACATATGCGAAGAAGGGGTGATTATCCATCGTATTAGAAGTCTTATGGTAGAGTTTACGCTTCCAAGTTGTGATTTTGTTAAACGGAAATGCAATGTTGTAGCACACAAGGTTGTACAATTTGGACTCTCAATTTGTGTTTCTCATGTTTGGAGGGATAAAATTCTTGACTTACTTGTACACTTAATTTTGGATGAAATGAAGTAAAAAGGTTTTTATTTCAGAAAAAAAAGTTATTTAGTATTATTGACTTGCAAGTTTCGAGTGGGTGTTGCACCACCAGTCATTGACTGGTAAGTATCGAGTGGGGGCTGCACCAATGGGTATCGAGAAGCAATCTCGTCCCCCCAAGTATCAATCGGTTGTTCCGCTCCCCTAGTATTGGCCAGTCGTCCCGCCCTATGAGCAACAACCCATTCTTCTCCACGGTATCGCACCACCAGCCCATTCCATCGCCGCCACAGTCCTGCCACCATTATAGTTGCAGCTCGTTCGGCTGGTACCAGAAAATACACCACCGTTCTTGCAAATCTACAAGAAAATACAGCATGTGCAGCTATCTTTCACCAAAAAATACACCACTATCACAAATCTGCCACAAAATATTGCCAGAAAATACACCATAACCATTGAAAACCCGCCTGAAAATACAACAACTTTCGTCAGAAAAAACATCATATTCGCAATCACCCGATTTTACAAATCCACCACATTTACCAAATTTCAGATCCCCTGTAAAAAATAAACAAGATTCAAATCACGGATTTTCACCCCTCTAAATTATAGATTGGAATCTAGCGCTGGCATTGACAAAAATAAGGTGTCATCTATTACTGGGATTTGGGGCGGGTTGGTACTTCAATGGCTGTGTGAAGAAGATGAACACCGGAGGTAGGATGGAGATTTTATTCCTCTTGGCTAGGACTTAGCGGTTGGTGCGGAAGAAAACAATATGAGTACAAAATGAGACACGATGGGGGTGACGGTTTGGTGGATCGTGGATGAAATATTGGTTTTTTATTAAAATAAATTTTAATATTATATTTCAATTAATATAATTAATAAAATTATCTTTATTAAAGCTAATTTCAAAAATAGGTGCAAAAATTGAAAGCTTAAGAGGTATGTCTGAAATATTTTTTAAGACACGTGTATATTGCTATTTTGTGGAAAAACAGGGTGTGGTAACTAATTTCCTCAAAAGAAATTCGCTTAAGGGGTCTAAAGATTTAATTAGATGGGTCTAGGCCATTAAATTTTTTAAGTCCATTAAAGCCTTTTAGAAGCCTACTTAAAGCCCATTTCCGTGAAGGCACTTTTCTACTTTAAAGACCGGGAAATGACTTTCTTTTTTGCCCCTATAGAGTATGGGCTTAAATATGGAGCCCTACTTTATATCAACTTAAAATAGCAAGTTATAAAATCACATGCGGTTGCGTACCAAATATACTTTCGTGAAATCATATGTGATTTCATACATATAGCATCTTTTATTGATAGTACTAACCGAACAATTTGCGTGAATTGGCCAGTTTCCACAAAAAACTAGCAAAATGGTCGGTTAAAACCGAAAAATCGGAGAACGTCATGGTTTCGGTTAAATTGACCGACCGAACGCCTACCCCTAGATGGACTCCTATATATATATATATATATATCTCCATAAAAAAAGGGTTTTTTCCTATAAAGCTAGATCGAGTTCTGTGTATCAAGCCCAACTTACCAATTTAAAATAGTCAAGCCTGTTTTGCAAAATCTCACGAAATCACAGGTGGTCTCATACACGTGGTTTTTTTTTTTTTTAATAATTGATAGTAAAACTTTCTTAGTGAGTCCTATATATGACACCATAGAAAGAGGGATTTTTCTCTAAAGGAGAATATATAGTTAAATGTTTTATATTAGTTATACACATTTTTAGTACTTTGAATATCCTTAATCTTGATATCGCTGATATTGCATCTTTTATGAACATTTTATTAATTTGTATATTTTGTTTCTTAATCATAGTTACTATTCGAAAAATTTTATTTGTATACCTTGACATCATAAGAAAATATTTTACTGGGTAATTGGCGCAAAAGGTTCTTACTTTTCGATGTTGTTGTGGAAATGGTCTCTATCTTTGATTTTTTGATAATTTCATCCCTACCTTCATATTTCTTTTGCACAATTCATCATTATATCAATTTGCCTTTTTTTTCTCCATTTCTAAAAAGGCGTTTTTTGAACACTATTCAAAATTTTAAAAAAATTCCAATTGAAATCCCAAATATTGTTGAAAACTAATTAAAATAATTTGTATTATCAAAAATATCAAAAATAACTATTTTTTCAATAATGAAAATTAGTTTTGGAACCTTGTTTGATTTTTTTAAAATTTTTTTTACGGTACATGGACAAAAATGTCCTTTCGAAAATGGGGAAAATTAAAGACAAATAACTATAAAAATGGATTGTGCAAAAGAAATATGAATGTAGGGATGAAGTTGTCAAAAAATCAAAAGTAAGGACCTTTTGCATAAAAATATTCAAACGTAAGGACCTATTATTATTATTATTATCATTTAAAAGATTTAACTGACCCTCATACTGAAAATCTCAGTGTTTGTTTGATTCTCTTTTTCAATCTACATTATAATTTCACATACAACTGATTTAATCAACAACTCATTTATAACTACAAATTTCAAACTTCTATTAAATCTACATCACCAATTTCACAAATCATTAAAACCTACCTTTGGAACTGTGTCATAAAATCCCACATAAGCACGTCTATACTCTAAACTTATACTCTAGCTCTTACACTTTATTATGCATTAGCTGCTCTTAAAAATTGAGTTAATTATTGGAAACAATATTGCATTTGAAGAGCGTTAGAAAGTCGCTATGAAAAAAAATTGTTGAGGGCATAACAGAAATAGACCTTTTAGTGCAATAAAAATGTAATGCACCAAAATACTGTAGTACAAAGTAGATGTGTGAAAATTATACCGTATACTGAGAGTATCTTGTATTTGCACCAGAATTTAACATTTTTTCGTCTTACAACAACAGTGTATCATGTCGGACGAAAAATGCGCGCCAGTAAAAATTTCACATTCCCATCAAATTCGATCTCAACCGTTGGATTCAAATCGATCACGTCCCTCAATAATCGATCTGGTTGATCTCAGTAAATATCGAGGATCTCGAGAATCAAACGGTTGCAAAGGGGACAAGTACCTCGATTCAACCACAACTCTCTTGAACACACTCTGCAAAAAGTGTGTCCAAGATCGAATAAATGCTGCACCTTTTTTCCTTCCCATGCACACGCAGCACACCGAATCACCACCT
>CAVNYN010282861.1:0-35296 GCA_963692815.1 Nyctanthes arbor-tristis | reverse complement strand
GTCAAGAAAATGCTTCAAATTTCCTTGAATATTTAGTCATATTTTATTAGGACCCTTGGAGTTATTTGATATGGGTAGTTATACGCCAATGTTGACTAGTTTATTAGAAACATGCACTTACTCTAATTTGATATGTGGGCCATTCCATTCTTCCATTCCTGCAGATATTCACCTGGAATAATCAAGTCTTGCCATTCATGTCTGAAGCAAATGATTTTCCCATTTAACTGTCATTGCTTAATAGGCAAGAAAGATTTCTGTTGAACCAGTCTTTCGAGTTGAAGTGGTCGAAGCTACATATTCTTTTACTTCAATCAATCTCATTTAGAAGCTTGCTTGGGGGACCATTGGTGTTGCTATACATATTAGACATTGAGTACAAGCTTTTAATGAGAGGGCAATTATCCCAACTAACTCTCTGCAAAAGTTAAGTTGGCCAAATTATTTTTGACGAAATTTAATAGCTTCCGTGACTGTAATAGTCATTTGGTTAACTGAACCTGCTGCACTTCTGCTACTTGAACTCTCAGCTGCAAACAAATTTCTTTCTGCAAAAAAAACCAGGTTTTCTAGCTTGTGGCAATGTGCCATCACTCCCCAACGTTACCACCATCTTCTGGACATTTGTTGAACACATAAAAGTCCTACATCAGTTGATCATTATACTTCTAATAAATAGCCAGAGAGGCCAACCTAAGCATCGAATAATTCCAAATATCGTCCTTAATTATACAACACCCATGCCTGCACTAAGTGAAGTAACTTAAGAGGACATTTTCAAATTCCCCGTATGAGGAGTGGTAGCTCCATATCCTTGTTACTTTCATCTTTGTAATAGGCTACAAAATTGTATCGGAGGCTGCCTGGAACATTAGTTACTAATTGGATTAACTCAACAGGGTAAAGCAAAGGACAGGTTTCATTTGCATAATTAAAAGCTTGGTTTCTCCACTTTTCTTTTTTAAAAGGGGTAGATTTTGCATACCTCCTCTCAACTCATCATTACGTTTCTTCCTTCTTCGGAGATACATATTACATGATCAGAGTCAGACCAAGAAAAACCATTCCTATCAACAATGACAAACTTACTACCAGAATGTCTCTTTTCATTCCTCGATTAGGCAAAATTTTATACAGAAATACGGTGAATTTCTTTCAATGATGATACAACCTTGAAAGTGAAAAGACACTGTACACAGACCATGTAAATAGGCTAAAGTTTTAAATTAACCCATTTCCTACTTTATCTGGTAATGTTAACTTTCAGTGTCCTCCTTGATTCAATGAACTTCCTTGAATAACCTTGCCATTGTGTCCAGTACTTCTCGTATGATATAATTACAATTAAACATTCTTTCTTAACCAAAACAACTCTATGAAATCAAATATCAGTATCATTAAAAACTAGGAAGCAGAAGTTAATCCCTGAAACTAAGCTGCAGGATTAAAACAATTGGATTTAATGACTGATAATCCAGGAGGTAGATATGCTGTCCTTCTGCAAATAGCTATTTGATGTCAATTAGGTCTCCGAACCAAAGTAGGCACCCACTAAGTGTAAACCTCAAAATGGTTTATCTGTTAATGAGCCCATTAAATATAGTACACCTTTTTTTGTTTATAACTAAACTAATCCAAATCTGAAAATAGCATCCTGCTCAAGCTTGGTGTCCGGCTACAATGAAAGCCATTCTGGATCAAAGTGATATGTATAATATCCTGAAGAGATGGATCATCATTGCTCTTCCATGATGATAGATACACTTCCAGACCAGATGTATAATTCCAACCAAGTTCCATTCCTTGTAAAAGCGTATCAGTGGGATAATTAAATCTCTCGCCGATGGAATTCCCTTGGTCATCATCATTTGCATCTTTTATGCTAGTAAATTCAAC
The DNA here is from genome assembly GCA_963692815.1 of Nyctanthes arbor-tristis. Classification (NCBI taxonomy): domain Eukaryota; kingdom Viridiplantae; phylum Streptophyta; class Magnoliopsida; order Lamiales; family Oleaceae; genus Nyctanthes; species Nyctanthes arbor-tristis. Next base: position 33,400 of record CAVNYN010282861.1, on the reverse strand, counting down.
AATTTTTCTAATGGATCTTTCAAAGGTCATGATGTATTAGTATCGGAAGGCATATGATGCTACCATTGGTGCCATTCAGGAGAAATAAAATTCCTGGCTGGACAACCTTCAAGACTCCAGATTTATCTGTGAGCGGAACTTCTCTGGTAGCTATCCATACCACAGTGGTAACTGGGATATTCTTGTACCACATGCCCACATATTGATTCTTGGTAGTTTCAGGGCTAAAAATCCCAATTCAAAGTTTCCATCAGAGAAAAGCATAGTTTCTCCATCTCTAGATCTTCTCGATGAACATTAAAAAGTTTAAGAGAAAAAATGTAATAAAGGGAAATCTTTTTTAAGTATTATCATTGCTAGAGTACCATTTTCTTCTCTTTTTATTTCCTTTTTAAGCCATAGAATTGACACAATATTGCTTGATACATGGTGTGTGCAGTACAGATCTTAGTTTGTCAACATGAAGAAATCAAAAACGTAAATGAAAATTGAGAATTTGCCATTAACATCACTGCTCATTCCGTTGACCATCTCAAGTATTGTAATGTCAAGATTAAGCTTCAAATTTCTTGGCATGACCAGACTGCTGTGTGATTGATATGGATAGGATAGTTCCATGGATCATCAGCATGCATTGAATCCAAGAATGTAAGATAATTATAGTTGCCGACTATTCTACGACATCTGGAACCATTCAGCTTCTCTATTTCCATTGAGAATAACCTCGAATAATTTGACAGTTTTGCTTAAATTTCATAAAAGTTAATTGATATTAGTTTGATTGAGTTTGCTTATGTCGACACTGCCTGAATTCACAATCCGCTTTGTACAGTGATAGGTCCCTTCACCAGTGAATTCTGCAAATGCAGTTGAGAATCAGTGGCAAGAAAATGCTAGAAAAAGCTATTTTCAGCGGCTTATGTAACGACCCGCTCTACTTTGATATGATATTGTCTGCTTTGGGCCTAGCCCGCACAGTTGTGCTCTTGAGTTCTCACTCAAAAGGCCTTATATCAGATGGAGTGGGTCTCATAGCTTATAAACTGGTCTCACTTTCTCCACCCAAGCGATGTGAGATCAAGGCTGTTACAATCACCCCACCTAAGGGGGCCCAACGTCTTCGTTGGCCGATCTACTTTCGGTTGGGCTCTGCTCTGGTACCATCTGTAATGACCCACTCCACTTTGACATGATATTGTCCGCTTTGGGCCTAGCCCGTACGGTTTTACTCTTAGGCTTCTACCCCAAAAGGCCTCATGTCAGATGGAGTGGGTCTCATGTCTTAGTCTCACTTCTCTACTCAAGCGATGTGGGATTGAGGCTGTCACAATCACCTCACCTAAGGGGGCCCAACGTTCTCGTTGGCCACACTTCCGATTGGGCTCTGCTATGATACTATCTTTAACGGCCCGTTCCACTTTGACATGACATTGTTCGCTTTGGGCTTAGCTCGCACGATTTTGCTTTTGAGTTCTCATCCAAAAGGTCTCATGTTAGATGGAGTGAATCTTTTAGCTTATAAACTGGTCTCCTTTTCTTCACCTAAGCGACATGAGACTCACTCCATCTAACATGAGGTCTTTTGGGGTAGAAGCCCCAGAACAAAACTGTGTGAGCTAGGCCCAAAGCGGACAATATCATGTCAAAGTGGAGCGGGTCATTACAGATGGTACCAAAGCAGAGCCCAAATGAAAATGTGGCCAATGAGGACGTCGGTCCCCCTTAGGTGGGGTGATTGTGACAGCCATAATCTCACATCGCTTGAGTAAAGAAAATGAGACCAGTTTATAAGTTAAGAGATTCACTCCATCTGACATGAGGCCGTTTGGGTGAGAACTCAAGAGCAAAACCGTGCGGGCTAGGCCCAAAGCGGACAATATCATGTTAAAGTGAAGCGAGTCGTTACATCTTAGCATTGGTTTTTTGGGAAACTGTTGCTAGGAATGAGATTGGAAGACTGGTTTTGGTAGGTTCTTGGAAAATTCTTATTATCTTTTCTTTAGTGACTATTCCTACAGGCCATGGCACACCCATTTGGACTTTGTCCACTTGATCTATGTATGGCATGTGGTGCTACACCTTAATATAAAACCAATACTAAAATATTCAACATAAAGAATAATTTTAAAATAAATATGGCTTCTTACAAGTAGTTTTTCATTTTTTTTTTGGAAAACCCCTCCCACTTCTGGACTGTCTTGTTCACAAGGGTAGCCTTGCATGGGCTGGGCTCTGACAAGTACCAAGTATGGTGGGTCAAAACTAAGAAAAGTTACTAGTAAAGAAGAACACAAAAAGTGGAGGTTATTCTCTTTGCTTTTTTGAGGCTATTTTCAGTTTTCTGTATTTTTTATCTGAAAATCAGCAAGAATCTGCTGAAATACTAACTGGGAAACAGAAGACAAGCAGCACAAGAAACGAAGAACAGAGAAGTAAAACTTGTTTACGGGATAGTTTGATTTTCTTGGGTTGCATAAACAGTTAAAAACTTGCACTCGTTAGAAAAGGTAGAAAAGAAAAAAGACTATTCATTAGCTTTACTTTTACATAAAGCAAAAGTTCTACTACATCAGCCATCTAATCAGTTCGGTTTGTGCAGCAAAATTGTTTTTCCATTTGATTTCTTAAAACTTAGAGTTGGAGTTCTAGAGAAAGCTTCCACTCTTCCAATTCGGCTGACTACAGGATAAGTTATCTTGATTAATTTGCATCTGGTGTATTTTGCAATTTTTTGGCTATGAGACATAGTTTCATTCAACCTTTTTTAAATTTAATAATAATTACAATTAATTTAATGATTACTTAGGATGCCATTAGCTGAGACAAGCTTTTTAATTTAATCATTTATCATAAAAGCACTTCTCAAACAAGCAACACCAAATGTGCACTTAATGTGCACAGTTGAGTTTTTTTGTTTATACCTTTGTTATTGGAGGACAGGTTTATGCCCTTTCCTTTGTATCTATTCATGAAGAACATAGTGGTGGAGACTAGCAAATGATGAAGAGAACTACCAAAATGTTGACATAATTGCCTGTTCCGAATGAATTTATTTTCTTTTAATAAGCAAAAGACATTGCGACTTGTCAACTCATCGTGCTTGCATCAAGGTAATAGTCATTTGGTTTACTGAACTTGGTGCATTTGTGCTACTTGAACTTTCAGCTGCAAATAAGTTTCTTTCTGTGAAGAAACCCGGCCGTCTAGCTTGTGGCAACATGCCATCATTCCCCAACATTAACACCACTGTTGACATGCTTGGCCTGTCTTCTGGACATTGTTGAACGCATAACAATCCTATATGGATTGACCGCAACACTTCTGATAAATAGCTTGAGGGGCCAAGGTAAGCATCGGCTAATTCCAGAGATCTCCTTTCTTTATACAACATCCATGCCTGTTCTAATTGAAGTCAGTTAATAGGACATTTTCTAATTCAAAGGCAGAAATGACCAGTTTCATTTTAATACATGTAGAAATAGGTAAACTTTGCTTACATGTCCAAGAAGGTTGTGGTGGTGATCTTTATGAGAAAAACCTCTATTTCTTTTGCCACTCACAATCTCAAGAACTATAACACCAAAGCTAAATACATCTGATTTCACTGAAAATAGACCATCTATAATATATTCTGGAGACATATAGCCACTGCATGATGAAATTTATTAGAAAACTAAGTCAAAAGCAATAATAGAACAATTAGACTGAGATTCTTACTATGTTCCAACCACTCGGCTCGTTTTAGCTCCAATCTCATTTCCTCCAAAACTTCTAGCCATGCCAAAATCTGATATCTTTGGATTCATGTCTGAATCTAGCAAAATGTTGCTAGTTTTGAGGTCTCTATGGATGATTCTAAGACGGGAATCTTGATGGAGATACATAAGTCCCCGTGCAATGCCATGTACAATGTGAAAGCGTTTCGGCCAATCAAGCACTTGACTTTGCTTTTTGTCTGGCAAAAGATTCTTTGCTCATGAGGAAATTATTTTTTGGATATACTAGAAGTGATAAATCAATTACAGAATTTACTAAGTATCCCATAGTGCAAAACTTCATCTTAACAGAATGTTAAGTCAACTATATTTTGTAATCGGTTGAAATTTTTTCCTTTGGAAGTTTAAAAATGTGATTATAGAGGATGAATATTTCTTACCAAATAGAATCAAGTCCAGACTTCTATTAGGCATGTATTCGTAGATCAACATTTTTTCTTCTCCTTGGATAGTGCATCCTAGAAGCTTCACCAAATTGCGATGCTGAAGTTTAGCTATGGAGATAACTTCATTCTTGAACTCATCAATTCCTTGGAGCGAATTTTTTGATAGCTGTTTGACAGCAATTTCCTGTCCATCCTCCATCATGCCCTATGTAAAAAATTATGTATTTAAAAGGCATTTGACAGTCTCAGTGGAGATTTAGGAATCACATCCCTCTCACTTTTCACGACTTACAGTGATGATGTAATTTTTTTTAACTAAAGATAAAAGTTAAAATTAAAATTCCAAAAGATTCAGCATGTTGATTAAAGATCCATAACTATAGGATGTGGAATAAACATCAGAGATTCAGAGAATCTATCCCCAGTGAGGTGTGTATCCTGTTATACTAAGGAAAGAAACTAAATATTACCTTGTAAACTGGTCCAAACCCACCTTCTCCAACCTTATTATAAGCAGAAAAATTATCAGTAGCCTTAATTATTGTATGTAAATCAAACAGAGGAAGCTCTATGTCTTTGGTGTGACTTTCAACATTTGCGCTATCCGAACGGCTGTTTTCTAGCCTGCCTGTAACATAAGCCTTGAAGTTGATGAAACTTGATTGAAAAAGTAAACAAATGATTGCAGTCAGCATATCACAATAAACTTGCTTCTCCTATTATCTTTAGTAGAAAATTGTATATTTTTGTTACCTCCTGTTCTCTGCCGCTGGTTTCTTTTCTTCATTTTTTGAAGATAGAGCAACAGGCCGAGCCCGAGCAAGATCATTGTGATAGTTACCAACAAACTTATTTGAAGAATCTTTCTTTTCCTTCCTTCTATGTCTGGAAAAGTTTATATGCAAATTATCTACAAGAAAACCAAACAAGAGTTGAAGATTTCATTTACTAAGTTCTTACCTAATTCAGAAGAAGCCATTCTAATGTAGATATCTTGTCCTTCTTCAGGTAGTTCTTTGATGTTAAATAGGTCATTGAACCACAGTAGGCATCCACTTCCCTCTCTACTTATATCCAACTGAGCATAAGCCATACAAGAGCAGTTCTTCAAGCACACTACCTTGCATTCACTGAGTGTCATGGTCTCGTTAAACCAGGAATATTGAGTGTCAGGCAATTTAATACCAGAATACTTTAGAAATATATCTCCATTTTGACAATTCAAGGGAGTTCTACGAACACACCCAGTTGATCCATTGTTAGGCAAAAATCTATCTAAACATCCACAATTTGGTGAATTTGCACTATTGCAACTTCCATATGCACCACATAGTCCATAGTTGTCGCAATTATCAGATGGAGCAGTAAAGTAAATGTTCCACTCCTTTGTTTGAGGATGCCATGTCCATCGTTGCACAACACCATATGAACTCAAGGAGAGTATTTCAACAATAGAGCTGTTAAGGAGCTCATAGGAATAATATCCCTCATTATTGTTTAGAACCACTCTGTATTTGATATAAGGATTTCTGCTCAAGTATGGCAGCCCACTATACCTTACACCATTCCAAGGTCCAGTTTTAAACTGCACAACTGAACCTTTCTTTAAGACATGCTGTGGATAACCATTAGGATCGAAGTGATAGGTAAAATCTCCGGAAGATGGATCATCATTGCTCTTCGATGATGTTAGGTACACCTCCTGACCAGTTACGAAGTTCCAGCCAAGCTTCATTTTTGGTAATATGGTATCAGTTGGATGATTAAAACTCTCCCAAAGAAAATTATCAGGGGCATCATCATTTGCATCTTTTACAACAAGGTTTCCAGAGTCCAACAATTTTGCAGCTGGAGTCTTCACTGTTCGTGATGTATTAGAAGACCATATCATACTACCATTAGTGTCATTTAGAAGAAAAAGGAGTCCTGGCTTTATTACCTTTAAGACTCCTGATGTGTGGTTGAGAGGAATTTCTCGGTTGGCAACCCATACCACAGTCTTGACTGTTATTTTCTTGTACCACATGCCCACATATCGAATCTTGGAATTTCGAGGGCTAAAAAAACCCAATTCAAAGGTCTCATCAGAGGAAACGATAGTCTCACCATCTCTAAGGCTCTGTGTAGTAGTTATGGTATCCATTGCCTTGCATATATTCTGGAAGAATAGTGAGAAGTTCATGAAAAAAATAAAGAAGAACTCAATGTTGGACATCTTATTTTGCTTCGAATTTATAAGCTTGCTGCTGTGCACAAAACGAACCTTAAATGGATATTGATTTGTAATGAAGTTCTCTACTCCAACTAAATGACTAACTTCCATTATTTGGCCTGCCAATGGTGGTAGATTTTGGAACCACAATGAAAATGACCTCAACAGTAAAAACCTTAATTTCAATATCTTGCTTCCAATTTAGATGAATCATTTTGACCGCAGTTCCATGCTGACCTAGATTATATACTTTTTGAATTAATTGTTGCAATTACTCATGTGCTTTTGAAATGGTCTCCAAGTAGTTAATCTACTTTGAAAGTGATTTTCAATCTGTCATTATCTTTAATTTAGATACAGTGATTAACTACGAACAATTATTAAAGCACAAGGACTAATTGAAGGCAAATTGAAGTTAAAAATGGCAATTTTGTCTTGTCAGCAAATCCTACAGCTGCAGACAAAAAATCATTTGCTTAGAAAGACATAAAACTAAGTACTTTTTGCTTGTATCCCTTTTTGGATTGTCTTCTGATTTAACATTTTATGCATAATTCCGTTCTTCATAATAGGTCGGAGGTAAATGAGGAGGATGTTACAAAGGTTTCAACCTAGTTGGATCTCCTGATGCACTATTTATGAATTCCTAACCATGTATAAAAAAGAAAGGTAATATAGAGCCAAACATATGGGCTGCGGCTTTGCCATGTTGGTGGGTCAAATGAAACCCACAGGTCTTGAACCCCAAGCTGGTCAATCAAATTTTGAAACTACGATGTTAACCTTCTAAGATGACCCCAATTCTTAATACAAATTACTCGGACTATCACTTTCAATTGTTCCTTACCCTCATTGCGTCTTTCGTTCTGCCATCTAGTTTTCTTCTCTTTCCTTTTCTCTTTTTTCCCCCTTAGCATCTATGAAATAATGAATGTTCCACCAAATTCACCTTTACAATGGAAAGTATTTTCTCTTTCTATTCTGTTATTTTTTTCTCGTTGTGTGTATATATATACTATGGATTTATATCCAAGTTACTATTTTTTCTCTTTGTACTTTTCTTGTTAGAGGCAGGTCTACATCTGGTTCCCTGGTACCTAGATTTTTTATTTATGGCATGATAGAAGCATTCTACCAAATCAGCTTTTTCTGGTGAGAGCTTAAAAGCCATGCCTTGAAAGGTTTAATATTTGAGAACCCCCCTCCCCCCGGGGGAAAAAGGAAAAACAAATAATTACTATAGATTCATTTTAACAGTTTGGACATACAATTCAATTGAAACTGAGACATGATTGGTAATTGAATGTCTGCATCAGACTGTCAACATATTCAAATAGACAAATTAATGTGTTCTCTAGAAGATATACAAATTATGTAATCCGGTTTAAGGATATATCGTTATAAAATCAACATAGGGACACTAAGGTAGCATATTGACTTATCGTGCTTCCATCAAGGTAATTGTCATTTGGTTTACTGAAGTTGCTGTATTGATGGTACTTGACCTTTCAGCAACAAATAAATTTCTTTCTACAAAAAATCCAGGTTGTGTAGCCTGAGGCAACTCGCCTTCATTGCCCAGCATTGAAACTACTGAAGACACATATGGCCTGTCTTCTGGACACTGTTGAACACACACTGTCTTCTGGACACTGTTGAACACACAACAGTCCTATATGAATCGATCGCAGCACTTCTGATATATAGCCAGAGTGGCCAAGGTAAACACCGACTAGTTTCAAAGATCTTCCTTCTTTATACAAAATCCAGGCCTATACTAAGTGAACTCAGTTAAGAGGATGATATTTTTTTAGCCCAGTTCCAAAAGGACCAAGTTCATTATAATGTACATTGAAATAAGTATGATATGCTTACATGTCCAATAAGGTTGTGATGGTGATCTCTATGAGAAAATCCTCTGTTTCTTTTGCCACTCACAATCTCAAGCACAAGAACGCCAAAGCTAAATACATCTGATTTCACTGAAAACACGCCATCTGTAGCATATTCAGGAGACATATAGCCACTACATGATAACATGTATTAGGAAACAAAATTTTCAGCAATGGAAGAGAATATCATATATTATGGGAGTGACAATCTTACTATGTACCAACTATTCGCCTCGTGTTCGCTCCTGTCTCATTTTCTGCAAAAATTCTAGCCATGCCAAAATCTAATATTTTTGGGTTCACGTCAAAATCGAGCAAAATATTGCTAGCTTTGAGGTCTCTATGAATGATTCTGAGACGGGAGTCATGATGGAGATACATAAGTCCCCGTGCTATCCCATTTATAATGTGGAAGCGCTTAGGCCAATCAAGTATCCCACTTTTCATTGGATCTGCAAAAAAGTTACTCAGTCAAGATGATCATCTTCTTGTGAATGATTGGAAATGACAAACCCATTCCAATATCCAAAACTAAATTTCATCAAGCATTCAGTACCTTGTAACTGCATCTATTGCCAAAAAAAGGGTGCCACTGCTAATGATCAGAAAATTGTTGAATCCAGATTTGAAAAATGTCCATGAGTTCATCTATCTCATTATGTATAACTGTTACATCCTGATAAAATGTGCTATTGAGTTGATTTTGCAAGATGACTGTTCTTACCAAATAGAACTAAATCGAGACTTCTATTAGGCATGTATTCATAAATCAGAATCTTTTCTTCTCCATGAATGCAGCATCCTAAAAGCTTCACAAGATTTCGATGCTGAAGTTTAGCCACACAGATAACTTCATTTTTGAATTCATCAAATCCTTGGAGCGAATTTCTTGATAGCCTTTTGACAGCAATTTCCTGCCCATCCTCCAACAGGCCCTGCATCAGAACTCAAGAATGTAAAAGGTATTTGATTTGCACAATGATCATTTAAAATCATCTTCCCTTCACTTTTTTTTATGTGATTTAGTGTGGCAAGGATACATTTTTGTATTAAATTCCATAGAATCTCAAGTGAGGAATGCCTTCCCAGTTATTCTAAGAAAGTAGTGCAATTACCTTGTAAACAGGTCCAAACCCACCCTCTCCAATTCTTGTTATTAAATGAAAAATCATCAGTAGCTTTACTTATTGTAAGCTTTACTTATTGTATATAAATCAAACAGAGGTAGCTCTATTGCTTTGTTTTGGCTTTCAACATGTTCACCATTCAAGCAGCTGTTTCCCAACAAGCCTGAAACATAAGCATCTTATTAAATGTAACTTGATAGAGAAAAAAAAAAAGGATCCAGTTAGTAGATTTTAGAGAAACTGATTATTTTTTCTTTAGTAGAGAATTTTATTGCCTGTTCTTGACTGGGGATTTCTCCTCTTCTTACTTTGGAAATATAATATCAGACTAAGCCCAAGCAGTAACATTGCTATAGTCAATGGCAAACTCACTTCAAGGATTTTCCTTTTCCTTCCATCTAAATCTGTAAATTTTTATATGTAAATATAATATGGATTTTTTGTAAATGAGGGTACAACCTTGAAAGTGAGAGGTGGACAATTCATCTATACAGAAAAGAAGAATAAAGATTTTGCTAATCAAAATTCTTACCTAATTCAGAAGAAGCCATTCTAATGAAGATATCTTGACCTTCTTCAGGTAGTTTTCTGATGTTAATTAGGTCTTCAAACCACAGTAGGCATCCACTTTCCCTGCTGATATCTAACTGAGTATAAGCCATACAAGAGCAGTTTTTGGAGCAGAATATCTTGCATTCTTCTAGTGTCATATTCTCGTTAAACTTGGAATATCGAGTATTTGGCAATTTTATACCAGAATACTTCAGAAATACATCACCATTTTGACAATTCAAGGGAGTTCTACGAACACACCCGTTTAACCCATTCTTAGGCAAAAATCTGTCTAAACATCCACAATTAGGTGAATTTGCACTATTGCAACTGCCATATCCACCACAGAGTCCATAATTCTCGCAATTATCTGATGGACCAGTAAGGTAAACATTCTACCCCGTTCTTTGAGTATCCCATGTCCAGCGTTGTACAACACCATATGTACTCAAGGTTAGTCTTGAAATAAAAGAACTGTTCAGGAGTTCATATAAATAGTACGCCTCATTTTTGTTTAGAACTACCTTGTATTTGAAATAAGGATTTTTGCTCAAGTATGGAAGCCCACTATAGTGCACTCCATTCCAGGGTCCAGTTTTATACTGCACGACCGAACCTTTCTTTAAGACATGCTGAGGATAACCACTAGGATCAAAGTGTTATGCAAAATCTCCTGAAGATGGATCATCATTGCTCTTCCATGACGACAGATACACCTCCAGACCAGCTCTAAAGTTCCAGCCAAGCTTCATTCCTGGTAACATTGTATCAGTTGGATAATTAAAACTCTCCCAGAGGAAATTCCCTGGGTCATCATCATTTGCATCTTTCACAACAAGGTTTCCTGATTCCAGTAATTTTGCGACTGGAGTCTTTACAGGTTGTGATGTATTAGAAGACCAGATGATGCCACCATTTGATACATTTAGAAGAACAAGAAGTCCTGGTTCTATAACCTTTAAAACTCCTGATGTGTTGGTCAGAGGAATTTCTCTGTTGGCAACCCATACCACAGTCTTGTCTGTTATTTTCTTGTACCACATGCCCATGAATCGATTCTTGGAGTTTCCAGGGCTAAAAAAACCCAACTCGAAGCTCCCGTCAGAGGAAACCAGAGTCTCACAATCTCTAAGGATCTCTGTAGTAGTTATAACGTCCTTTCCCTCAGAAATATTCTGGAAGAATATTAAACAGATTGTGATAAGAAGTAAGTAGAACTCGTTGTACATCCTTTTCTAGTTCAAAATCATAAGCTGGCTAGAGGAAAAAAAAAAAAAAAGCTTGAATGGATATTGATTTGCAATCAAGCTCTGTTCTTCAACAGATTGACAAAATTTCCTTATCCTGGCCATGTAGACCTTTCGAGTCAATGGTGGTAGAGTCTGAGATAACACTGAAAATGACCTTGAGTGTAAGCAGTTGAGCTTCTTGACTTTGTTTGCTGACTATCGATTTAAATATTACAACATAAGTATCTTGCTTCTAATTTATATATATGCATAACTTACACCGAAGTTTCACTGGTGTTAAATATGGAATGAAATATTTGTCTATTTCATTTCATCCTGACCTGAACCATACACTTGTCTTGCTTTATATTATGCTTTTGCATTCTGATTTTCAATATTCTTATATAAATCTTATGTACTGATTAAGAGACTTTAATTTGACAGTTGAAGTTTGGTATCTAGTCTTCATGGTTAGACTTTAGTCGACCACTGATGCTGCAACTGGTGTGATGTTGGTAGTAAAATTTCGAGGAGACTGTTTTGAGCTCATCTTGCTTATGGTTGATGCAGTCGAATTTAACTGAGCAAAATAAAGAGTGATGATGGATTGCTAGATTCTTGATTTTACACAAAATAAAGGTCAAACTAGAGCTTGAATAGAAATCAGAAAAATAAAAATACAAAGTAATTTGCAGGGCCAAAAAAAATTGCACTTACACGACCCTGTAATTGATTTTGGCCAAACAACGAGAGGTCATGAATAGGCAAAAATGCAATGCTTTTTTTTTTTTTTTTTTTTTTTTAAATGTGGTCTATGGGCTCAATTCCTCAACTTAAAATGGGTTTAAATTTACGAAATTAAGTGGGCTTGGTAATTGATTAACTGGCTAAAACTGCAGAATTTAAAGGGGAACATTAGACAAATACACTAATATAAAAAACTATTTAGAAAAATACGGCATAAACATTGTGATTCCAAAAAGTAGGCAAAAATCCAGTGGAAAAGGATCCGTCCGCGCACTAATTTTGTTCACCCGCGGGTTACATTGCTAATTTCTAACATAGCGGTGACATGGCCTGACGTGGCACACACATGACTACCATGTGTGTCGGTTATGTGTGTGACATGTCAAAAGTGGGCGATGTAACTCCACCTGCAGTGAACATTACTCGTCCGTGCACACAAGAATTGTTTATTCTTTTGACTTGCGTATTGTTTAGTTCTTGTGTAAATTTTTCCATTGTGACTTTTTTTTTTGTGGGAACAAATGCGACTTTTTCATTAAAAAGTGACCTTTCTAAACAAGTCGCGTGTAACTTTTTGTTTTAAAATGTCACATAATAAGTATTTAACATTTACTCTATATGTGACGTAGTTAGTTTTAAAAAGTCACGTTCTATGTAACTTTTTCATTAGAAAGTAGCATACAAATTAAAATCATAAACTTATACAAAAATCACGTGTCATGTAACTTTTTGTACTAAATAGTCGTATAATAATTATTTGACATTTACTCCAAATACAACTTAGAGTTACTTGTAAAACGTCACTATCAAATTAACTTTTCCATTAAAGAATCGCTTACATATTAACATCCTAGATTTACACAAAAATTACATGAGGTATAACTACATATTTTTTTTTGAAATCGCATAACAATTATTTCACATCTACTCTATATGTGAGTTAGAGTCAGTTGTAAAAAATCACGTTTATGTAACTTTTTCAAAATTAAAAAGTCACATAGAGATTAAAATCTAGATTTACATAAAATCAAGTGTCATATAACTTTTTGTTTTAAAAAGTCACATAACAGTTATTTAGCATTTACTCTATACGTGACAAAGAGTCATTTTTTAAAAGTTACATTCCATGTAACCTTTTCTATTAAAAACTCGCATAAAGATTAAAATTATAGATTATATAAAAGTCGCATCACGTGTAACTTTTTGTTTTAAAAAGTCACATAATAATTATTTGGCATTTACTCATATGTGAGATAGAGTTGGTTCTAAAAAGACACGTTCGATGTAACTTTTTCTATTGAAAAGTCTCATACGTATTAAAATTTTAGGTTTACACAAAAATAACGTACTGTGTAACTTTTTATGTTTAAAAGTAGCATAATGATTGTATGATGTTTACTCCATGCGAGACTTATAATCGACTGTAAAAATTCACATTTTATGTAACTTAATTAAAAAGTCACAATAATTAATTAAAATGACACATAGAAAAAGTCACTTATAATTTTTGAAAAAGCCAAGCGTGTAACATATATAGAAATTAAAAAAAGTCACATCCTATTAAAAATGTTACAAGCAAAAAAATATTACATTCAGATAACACTTGAAGAGAAAAGAAATCAAGTGATTATATATATATATATATATTTTAAACAAATGTTGCACATACAAAGAGAGAAGATAATAATAAATTAACCTCGTAAAATACCATCCGAGAAGGAGGAAAGCAGAGACCCATGCGACTGACGGACACCATGTCATAATTTTACCAAATCATAGACTGTAATTTTACTGTGGTTAACCAAATTTAGCCGTAATGAGTTGCTAAACATATGTTTTGGTGTATAATTCAAACACCATCCTCTTTAAAAGTATTTGATCTAATTATCTCAATTTAAAATGGACTTAATTAGTTCAAATTTGTTTGGACTTATAAAATTAAACTAGATGAGCACAAGTAAATCTTATGGAACAATTAGACAAATAGCCTTTTTCATATTAACACTTTCTTTTTTACTCTATTAGATAATACTATTTATATATAGTACTTCTAATTGTTTTTTTACCACCGTGTTTTTCTTTTCCAGTTTTTTAATTATAATAATTATTAATAATTATTATATTTTTATCATAATTATTAATTTTAATATTTTTAATTTATCATTAAAACTAAACATTATATAATCCTACCATCATCCAAACCCTAATCTATTTATATATTAAAAAGGAAAAGTCCGGTCAACATTTTTTCTCACCAAAAATTGGTAACCTTTGCAGTAATATTTTTTGGTAAACTATCTATATGTCTATCTATATCTATATTTACTCTAAATCAAAAGAACTTTTCCCACCCAAACTTTTCCTTTTTTTTTTAAAATTTATTTTGTTTTAGGTATTTTTATTTTATTATTTTTGAACAGCTTCTAGAATCTTCCCCTTTTATCGACGCTTTCCTTTTATAATTTATGATTTTAATTTTCAGAGCATTCCTGATGTCATATAGTGGGTTTTTCCCTATCTAACTGTCTTTATAATCGCATTTTGCCTTATACGGCTTTTTCCATTTTCCTAATTTTCAGTTTTCCTATATAAGACAAATGTGACTTAGCTTTGCTCATTTTCCTAATTTTATCCATGTCTATTGCCTTTCTAATTTTAAAAAATCGTATTCCCACTTTTCTTCATATTCGTCGCCTTCCCAATCTCTAATTATCATAAAAGATTTGCAACCTCATGGTAATTACAAACATGTCTATATCTGGTTCTGATCGCGAAACTTAAAAAACTTTCTGCTCATATTCTAACTCATGACTTTGGATTACTGAAAATATTATCTCACTCTCTTTATAATATAATTTTTAAGCATTGATAATTTGATTTTTTTTTGGGAGGGGGGTCTACGGGGTGATCGTCTACATCTCTTAATTTCAATAAAGAAGTCGGGGCTAAATCAATGATGATTTTTAATAGGTGTTGAAGATTTTATTTTAATCGGTGAATACACATCGAGTTAGTTTAGAAAATACTGTACATATATCAATTTAATAGAAAATTTATTCAATGTTGACTCAACCTCATGTTTGAGGATGCCATTAAGTGAGGTCACAAATGGTATAATTTTATTTTAGGCTTTAATTCTTAAGTCTAAGTTAAACTTTTTGGAACAAATAAGTAATAGTAATGATTCTTGTGACATAAATTGCCAAACAAAATTGCGCGGATTTGTAAAATAGTAAGTAAGATGATTCTCTTTTTAACTGTTATAATAGTTAAAATATTTTGTTAATTAATTTGATATAGGTTTAATTATTTAATATATTTTTAATTTTTAGCTACCCCGTCTACGTAAATCTATCGCTTACAAGGAAATATTATGTGATTTAGATTTTACTATTGAATATTATTATTGAAATCATGTTTAGCGTCGCATGCATTACTTTTGTATTTTTGACCGATGTAGAAACGTTGATCATTTATACTTTAATTTTGCAATGGTTATATTTTACATATTTTTCTATCTGTGCATCGCACGGGCGCTCTACTAGTTATTATTTAATAATACATCCATTATTCATCTAAATAATCTCCTCCGCCCGCCCGTAGCCGCTGCCTCCACCTTCACCTCCAACTGCCGCCGCAATTACCTATACACCCAATCGACATTAGGGAAAATTAGATCGCTGCAGCTGTAGCCGCCACCACTACGCTTCACCTATTCACCACCAAAAAAAATCCCCCTCCACCTCCAACATGTCTTCTCTTCCTACCCGACCCCATCCCTCCCACAACCAAGAAAACGGCAACGAGTGGAAGAAACCCTCCATGGGCCGCCGCCATTAATTGTTAGTCACAATACAAGCCTTGAGATTGTGATTTGAAATTAATCGTTCCAATATGCAGCATCTACTTGTTCTATTTCTTGCAATTTTACTTCATTTTTTTACCTTTTATCTCCAATTGATTTTTTTTTTGGAGAGAATATTTCTTCATTTATTGTTACCGAGCATTTTGTTGGTAACAGTGTTTTTACAATGGTTGTTACAATGATTTTATTGATAACACCTATATTTTGGATGGTTACCCTCATACTTTTAGTGTTTTTGCAATGGTTGCTACTATAGTTTTAGTGGTAGCACCTATATTTTGAATTCTCATTCCTATAATTTTGGTGTTCTCTGATACATGTGGCTATTTCTTTTTTTTTTTTTCTCTCTTTTTAGTTTTTTCCCCGTGAAAGGTGTTTGTGACCCATTTTTATTTTTATTTTTTGGTTACCATTCTTTTTGTTTTTATTTTCACATGACTTTTTGAGTTGGTGTTACCATTTTTTATTGCGTTTATTAGGTTGCTATGTTATCAAAATGTTTTTTCCATGTTACCAAGTATTATGGCATTTTTTTAGAGTTTTTATTACTAGTAATACAATTTTTTTCATGTTACCATGTGTTATGGGGTTTTTTTCTTATTAGAGATTTTAGTACTAGTTTTTTTTAATGACTTAGCGGTGGTGGCAACAACAGTGATGACACAGTGGTGGTTTTGTTGTAAAAACACTACATATTAATTATAATAATTATTGTGTTATATTATTATAATAATAATTATAAAATAATAATTATAAGTTGAGATTAATTAAAATTTAGTAGGAGGCACTTTTATAATTGGGTAGGGTATTTTTATAAATAGTTTCAAAACAAAATATACTTTTCTAGAACCATATTAATAAAAGGGTTTTTATCTTGTAGCCATCAGGTCGTAAAAGTCAGCGAGGGTCAAAGATCAACAAAGGTCAACAGGTATAGGGTCTTGAAAACAGGCCTTAAGTACCTCACCAACCCAACGACCTGGCTACCTAACGACCAGAAAGCCCGAAGACCTGATTCAGCGAGTCAGGGCAAATATCTACTCCAGCACTTCTACGGTCTAAGGTATCTGGGCGCCAAATCAGTGAACTAATATCGCCCCGACGTAGTACCACGACCTAGCCAACTGGACAGCAGTATGGGAACTCACGTGGGACATCTGATCACTCACGGCTGATGGGACGCCAACATTAAATGCGAAACGGTGGTTACCTGCCCCATGCATAGCTTAAACAGCTATTAGTCTAAAATTGAAGGATTAACCCCTACCGATTGGACACTTATGTCATCTCTGTAGGACCGGCATGAAATACATGCAATCATTATCCCCATGTAAACAAGCAAATGTACACTATAAATAGAGGCAAACATAAGTGAGAAAGGGTGGGACACCCAAACCTCACTCCTTTTTTCTTTCACACATTTATAGTCTTTCATTTATTACAAATACTACAAACATTCCTTGCCTTTTCTGCATTTACTACTTATACCGATTTGAATACAAATTTCCCGCGAATATCAATCTTGCTTGTTGAGTCAAAAGCTAAATTTAACATCAACAAATTGGCGTTGTCTATGGGAAACTTACAAGAGGCTGTGAAAAGCAAACATCCAGTGAAATCTAACTCTCGGTAAAAGGAAATGAGTGGAAGACACTCCGAGAGTCAAAAGACAAGAACTAGTTATGTTGGACTACCTCCCAAGTTCAGGAAAAACTGAGCCATTGCCAGTCTCGGCCCTTCACAACCGGTAGCTGCAACTGAGACAGAAACTTTCCAGCGATAAGTAGAGGCCCTCACCGAAGAAGTCCGGTGGTTGCAACAACATAACCCGCCAACTTTCCAATAGCACATGATAGGATCCTCTTCTAGTGGCAACTCTTCTTGGCATACCGAAGACTTCAAAAGATCTCCAGCGAGGGCTAACCCTCAAAGGGAACATTTCAGAAAGAGACTAAGTTTCACTCTGACGCAAAACTCCAGTCAACTAGCTTCCAACACGAGAGCCGCACCACTTGCTGCTAGAAATACAGCCAGAAGCAGCGTGTTTACCAAGTTAGGGCCCCGCCTTCAGCAAGGTTCCTGAGGTCCAAGGTCACCAGAACCTATGCGACCAAGTGAACGTAGACAGATGAGGAGAAGCCCGTGCCTATGGACCATGATAGCCATACGTCCATCTCGCCTCCAGAGGCGCTACGAGGCCAACGACAAGCCCCTCAGCAGATCCATGAGCTGGATGAGCTGAGAAAATGACTGAGTGACCTTGAACAGAAATAGTCCAAGGAGAAGGTAGTGGACGACCTGTAGGGAAGGCCGTCCCATTTTGACCTCTTCATCTGTGAAGTCGTTATGCCATCCAAAATGAAGTTCCCTCAGATAGGGACTTACTGCGGAGAATCAGACCCAATCGTTCACTTTCATCGATACGTGTCCTGGATAGAGCTCCGAAACGCCACAGGAGCCATCATGTGCAAAACTTTTGCACTCACTTTGGAGGGTAACGCTCAGACTTGGTATGACAATCTGTGCATAGTTGGGAACAACTCTGCTTAGAGTTCGCTTCCCAGTTTATGGGGTCCAAGGCCAGGGCCATCCCCACATAGATGCTGGGAACCATCAAGCAAGAGAAATCAGAACCGGTCACAGGCTATTTGGTCCGCTTCAATAAATAGATCATGACTACAGAAAAGGTGGCAGACGAATTGCTTCTGATTGAGGTAAAATCGGGCCTATACAAAGATACCCGCTTTTGGTGGGCCATACACGAAGACCTCCCAAGCACTTATAAGGAGCTTCTGAGGCGGGCTGAGAAATACATCAGCGCTCAGGAGGCCATTGAGGGTACTTCACGAGTTGAAAAACCTCCAAAGGATGAGAGGAAGGATCAAAAGGCAAAAAAGGATCTGTGATATGGCGAGAAGTCTTCCAGCTCGTTCAAGCCCTTCACCAAGCTCAACGCTTCAGTCGAACATATCTTTAACGTCTTGCAAAATGACCCAATTTTACCCAAGGCAAGGCCCTTAAGGAAGCAACTGAAGGATGCCGACCAGTCTAAATACTGTAAGTATCATCGAAGTATGGGTCACAACATGGATGAATGTAGGAATCTCAAATAAGAGATCGAGAAGCTAATCAAATGGGGGTACCTCAGCAAATACGTGGCCAATCACCAAGGGCAGGACCGACAAGCTCGTCTCCATACAGACCTCAACGCCCAACTCTTATGGAACCAACTTTCAGCTGAAATCCGTATAGTTGTCAGCATGAATAACGGCATGGAGGGTTCCAAGAGACAGAGGTGAGGTCTCGTAAGAGAAGCCCAGAATTGTTACCACCTGCTTACAGCACAACCCTCCGTCTCTCGAACCAGCTCGTTTTCTTTCTGCAACGAAGATGCTTACGGCATGTTACACACTCATGCGTACGCTCTGGTCATCAACATGCTGGTCTCAGGCATTAAAATCCACAAGACCTTAGTGGATAATGGTAGCACTGTGAACATTATCTATTGGCGGGCTTTTCAGCAAATGAAAATAGACCCGAAGAGTTAAAGGCCATATGGTACCAGATTCCAGGGTTTTACTGGAGATCATGTAGAGGCAAACGGCCAGATCACACTCCTTGTTGAGCCCTGCAAAAGAAGAATAATGGCGGACTTTATTATAGTAGACATACCTTCGAACCACAACACCATTCTGGGTCGCCTAATTTTGTACGAGCTTAGAGCCGTGACCTCTATTTACCACTACGTTATTAAATTCCCAACTTGCAATGGGATGGCTATAGTGCAAGGTGGCCAGTGGGTATCAAGGGAATATAACCTGCATTACGCGGAAAAAATGACTGTCTTGACAGATGTTAGCACAATCAACCCCGTAGTCAAGAGGCTGAATTATCCACTACTCTTAAGCTCCACACCCAAGTGTCAGCACGCAAGGCACAGCCGCAAGGCCGGACTAATTTCTATATCCAACCCTTGAAGAAGAAGTATTCTTCGTACCCAGTTGTGGAGGTCAAAAGTACAGTGCAACTCATGCACAAGAGACAGAAAGAAAAAGAGGTGTGAAAGCCAGGTACCAATTCCACATTTATATTTTCTCAAGTTTTTTGTATACAACTGTTAGGTCATGGCTAAAAAATTAATACGTTTATGTGCGTCAAGCATGATTTTCAGACCTAACAATTAATTTGAAAGACGAGTGTTTATTCTGATGTAACGTCCCTCTCATAACGCGAATGCAAGGCGAATCCGCAACATCCAAGTATGTAGGTCTGCTATCTAAATTAGAACAAGCTTTTAGTTCTCGCTCAAGTATGTAGGTCTGCGATCTAAGTTAGAACAAGCTTCTAACTAGTGATTTAACACTTGACCAAGACTAGAACAAGCTTTTAGTCTGCACTCAAGTCAAAGAATTGGTGCTCAACAACTAGAACAAACTTTTAGTTTGTACTCAAGTCGAAGAATTCGGGCTCAACGACTAGAACAAGCTCTTAGTTTGTGCTCAAGTCAAAGAATTCACGCTCAATGACTACAACAAGCTTTTAGTCTGCACTCAAGTCGAAGAATACGCGCTCAACGACTAGAACAAGCTTTTGGTCTATGTTCAAGTCTAAATGTTTGCGATCTAAGTTAGAACAAGCTTCTTACTAGCGACCTAACACTTGGCCATGACTAAAGCAAGTTTTTAGTTTGTGTTCAAGTTAAAGAATTCAAGCTCAAAAACTAGAACAAGCTTTTAGTCCATGCTCAAGTATGTAGGTCTACAATCTAAGTTAGAACAAGCTTCTAACTAGCGACCTAACACTTGGCCATGACTAGAACAAGCTTTTAGTCTGTGCTCAAGTCAAAGAATTCGGGCTTAATGACTAGAACAAGTTTTTAGTTTACGCTCAGGTAGAAGAATTCGCGCTCAATGATTAGAACAAGCTTTTGGTCCTCGTTCAAGTATAAAAGTCTGTGTTCTAAGTTAGAACAAGCTTCTAACTAACGACTTAACACTTGACTATGACAAGAACAAGCTTTTAGTCTGCGCTCAAGTCGAAGAATTCGCGCTCAACAACTAGAATAAGCTTTTAGTCTGTGCTCAAGTCGAAGAATTCATGCTCAACGACTAGAATAGGCTTTTAGTCTACAGTCAAGTATGTAGGTCTGTGATCTAAGTTAGAACAAGCTTTTAATCTACATTCAAGTCGAAGAATTCGCTCTCAATGACTAAAACAAGCTTTTAGAAAAAGCTTCCAACTTACGACCTAACACTTGACTACGACTAGAACAAGTTCATAGTGTGCACTCAATAAGGGGATCCGCGACCAAGGTCCTAAACAGCTCCTTGCTTAGTGATCTGACACTCAGGGGTAGGTTGTCAAAGCTCCTAGCTCGAAGGATCAAAGCAGGTTGTCAGTCTGACGGGACACACTCAGAGAAACCTTCGATCTACTATGAAAACGTGTGAGAGACCTGGGACCAGGATGAGTTTCTTGGTAAAATGTCCTAACTTTTGATACAGGATATGTTTGGATTCCAGGACAAATAGGCGTAAGCGGAGACGAGTTCTCTATTAAACAAAAATGACGTACGGTACGTTGCTTCGATGAATATATAAATGAGCTAACAACCAAAGAAATTTTCATTATATTCATCAAAAATTACAAAAGGGAAAAGGAGGTGGGGTACCAAAAAAAAAAAAAAATCCTAAACTTGACCTTTAGAGAATGAGGCCACATTCCCCCTAGCTGGAGTAGTGGTCTCAACCCCGTGATGGAAGCCACATCTTCAGTACATTCTTTACCAGTAACAGGGTTCTCCATGCCTTCTCTTGTAGGGGCCGGCAACTTGGCAGGGGATAGGAGCTTCTGATAAGATTTTGATCTCCTCGTCATCACCATCATAGCTCACTAAGTCACACTCCTCTTTCAGTATGGAAACCTGCTCTTTGAGGAATGTTATGTCATATTCAGGGCGCTCTCTCATAATCTCGCCATAGATCTCCTTTGCCATCTCGTAGTAAAGGCTGGCATTAGCACTCTTGAGCTCCTTAGAGGCCTTGTATTTAGCAATTGCCTCCTGGTATCCAACGAGCTCTCTAGCAATAGCTCTTCTCTCATCCTTCCTCAAAACCTGCTCATGGCTTGACCTCTTCGTCACTATCTGGGTCGCCAAGTTCTCAAACTTCTTCTTCCAGGCCTCGATCTCAGTCCGCAGATTGTTCAACTCTCCTGTCTCTATGCAGTTCCTGCTTTTTCTCCCTATGAGCTAACTAAGCCTCCTTCTTGCCCTAACTGGCCTCAGCTGCCTGGCTAGAAAGTTTCATGTTCTCTCCAAGGAAATGCCTCACACACATCCTAGATAGCCGACTGAGCTCGCATCACTGTGCTCGCATATTGAAGCTAGGCCATACTCAAGCTGGCCGTGAAGCCTTCCCACTTCCTGGATATCCCCGTGCCACACTACTCATGGCATCCGTGACGGCCCTGGCATCCCCAGGACGTTGGCAGAAAAGGACTTCCTGGCCAAGTTGAATTTGAGCAGCGTCTTCGGCTTTCACCGATAAATTTCTCTATCTCAGCCCGCTGAGCTTGGTCCACTGGGAAATAAAGAACTTCACCCAAAATGTCGATGGATGCTTAAGCAGATCACTCCTCACGAGGAGCAGTGGGTACAGGAGTGGCAGGAAGGACGGTAGAGGATTGGCCATGGGCTCCTGGATAGCCAACTATCTTTTCCCAGGTCGCTCCAAGATGGCTGCAACGTCAACTGTCATGGGCCTCTTCCCATTGGCCTTCTCTTGCTTCATTTTCTTTTTCTCCTTCTGCCTCCTCAAAGCTTCGTTGAGTTGCTCAGCGTTTCTTATCTCTTCGGCTTTATAGCGTGCTATTTTCCTTTTCTCCCATGCAGTCGTCTTCCTTTCAGTCTCTTGAATAGCTCGCCTTTGGCCCTTGGGAATATACTTTTTCCCTAAAAATGGACAAGTGTTAGGGCACTGGAAAATATCTAAAACCCAGGATATCCAGGTGTACAAGAACAAACAGGCCATGCTTATCAACAAATCCTCGTCCGTTAGGTCCGCGACGTAAGGATGATGCTTTGGTACTTAGGCCACGATCTCAGCCCGCTCCCAAAATAGTGAGGATAATGGTCGGCCTCGTTCGATACTTAACAAAAAAGAAAATATAGTTAAATTGTCAGTTTGTCAGCCCGTGGAAGAAGATTTGTCGAAAACATGCTTAGTGGGTTCCATATAGCTCGTGGTGATGCTCGTGTCCTCGTCGTCAGGACTCGGTGGACTCCTCTACTCCCCCCCACCCAAAACCAGCTTTCTTTACAACTGGGGCCAAATTCAGATGCCCCCCTCACCAAGTTTCCCCAGAGATCTAAGGCCCCGGCCTTAGACTATGCAACTAAGTGGAAACACCCTCTCCTAGAGGGTGAGGTCCTCAGCACATAATACGAATTGAAGTCCTCTAGACTCGGATATCCCCATCATTTGTGTTGCCACAAAGTAAGGACTCCAATAATTGTCCTCCAACTCCTAGGTGTAACTTGAGAAGGGGCAATTCCCCAAGACCTCAATAGCCTAGCGATAGGCCACGAAAGCAGAATGTAAAAGGGGGCCTCAAATATCCTGATGCTCACTGCTATGCACCTTTTGGAGGGGCAATGAGCCATCTTCCCTTCATAGGAGACCCAAAGCGCGATGCAGTCAGGAACGCGGTAATTCTGCCTTATCGCGTGTCCGATCTCTTTATTTTGGAAGGAAAATGTTTGCACACCCACGGCCCGTCTTTATCGCGACTCATTGCCACTGAAGGCCTCTCAGTGGAACTAACGTCCTCATCATGCTCACTCTCATCATTCGTCCAATCAAACTGGACTCCCGGCCCCGAATCCAGCGTTGTCCCCACCGCCTCCTCATCCTTGGACCATTCCATGTCTACTACTACGCCTTCACCTATATCACTCACTAGAAGAGGCCCTTTTCTACCCTCTATTCCGCTAAATCCACTTTAACACTAGAAGACTACCCACGGTCTCTGACTGGTTGGCAGAAAAATCCTTTATAAATCAGAAAAATAGTGTTTTTTACCTTGGCACTAATGATAACTCGGAAGCTTTGAGGGACACCGGGAAGGGGTCAAGACATCACAAGAAAGTCCAGAAGAAGGCTAAAACAGAAACTCCTAGGAACTGGCGGCAAAAGAAGACAATGTGGAGGGGAAAAAAGGAATGAACAGAAGGGTATAAATGGAGTTTTGTGGGAAGATAGAAGGGCAACGGCCTCGTGGGATACTGGGAAGTTAAAAGGCAACATTCAGCTTAATGATTATTGCCTTTAAGACCCTTAAAAACACCACTCTATTGAGCAATGAACACGTGGCAAACAGCACCACCTCAACCGCCTTTTTCAAAATTCAAAGAGTCATATTTCAGGCGGCAAAAAGCTCTAAGAGAATGGCCAATTAGCCTTCAAGGTCGCTGACCTTGGGATAAAGGTACAGCGACCTTGAGAGGGCATTTTGTAGCCACCGGGTTGTAAAAGTCAATGAAGGTCAACGGTCAACAGGTATAGGGTCTCGGAAACAGGCCTTAAGGGCCTCGCCCAACCCAACAACCTGACTACCTAATGAGCAGAAGGCCCGAAAGCTGATTCAGCGACCTGGGGCAAACATCTATTTTAGTACTCCTACGGTCCAGGGCATCTGAGCACCAAGACAATGAGCTAATATCGCCCCAACGTAGTGTCATGACCTAGCCAACTGGATAGCAGCATGGGAACCCAAGTGGGAAATCTTATCACTTAACGCTGATGGGACGCCAGTATTGAATATGAAACGGTGGTTACCTGTCCCATGCTGGCCTGAACAGCCATTAGCCAAAAAGTGAAGGATTAACCCCTGCCAATTGGACACTTGCATCATCCTTGTGGGACTGACGTTAAATGCATGCAATCATTATCCCTCATGCAAACAAGCAAATGTACTCTATAAATAAAGGCAAACATCAGTGAGAAAGGGTGGGCATCCAAACCTCACTCTTATTATCTTTCACACATTTATAATCTTCAATTTATTATAAATACTACAAACATTCCTTGCCTTTTCTGCATTTACTGCTTATGCCGATTTGAATACAAACTTCCCGCGAATATAAATCTTGTTTGTTGAATTGAAAGCTAAATTTGACATCGACATATCTAAAGAACACAAATCTTATTGTGACCAATATATTAAAAAGAAGTAGTAGTAATCTAGTTTAACTTATCAAAAATATTATGTAAAATTACCTGCTCACTACAGTCAATTTCAATTGTTCCTTGCACCTATGACATCTTTTGTTATATAAGCTATATATTCATTTTACTCTTGGAAGAAGTTTAGTTCGTGGATCTTAGGTGAACACAAATGAACAATTTGTAAAGTCCCTATCAGCATCTTATAATTGACATGAAAATAGGACCTGCAAATCCTATTCAAATAGACATTTAATCAGTATAATGGAAGAGTTATCACAAATTAAGTATTCTAGTTTAACAAGAACTGAAAGCAACATTTGGACAGTAATGTAACTTGACTTATTGTGCATTCATCAATGTAGTTGTCATTTCATTTTCTATATTTGCTGTATTTGTGTTACTTGATCTCTCAGCAGCAAATAAATTTCTTTCTGTGAAAAAACCAGGTTGTCTAGCTTGGGGCAACACACCTTCATTACCCAACATTGAAACTACCGAAGACATGCTTGGCCTATCTTCTGGGAATTGTTGAGTGCATAATAGTCCTACATGGATAGATTGCACCACTTCTGATACATAACCCGAGAGTGCAAGATAAGCATCAGCTAATTCCAAAGATCTTCCTTGTTTGTATAACATCCATGCCTGTACCAATTGAACTCAGTAAAAAGGATGACTTTCTTTTAGTACAAATGCTGAAAGGGCAAATTTCATTACAATGTACAAAGAAAAGTATGCATTATGCTTACATGTCCAAGAAGGTTGTGGTGGTGATCTTTGTGAGAAAATCCCCTATTCTTTTGGCCACTCACAATCTCAAGCACTAGAACACCAAAACTATATACATCTGATTTTATCGAAAATAGACCATCTATAGTATATTCTGGAGACATGTAGCCGCTACATGATAAATTATCAGAAAACAAAGTTAAAAGCAATAAAAGATCATTTCTTACATCATGGGAATGAGATTCTTACTATGTTCCAACTACTCGACTTGTGTTAGACGTGTGCTCTTCCGATTTCCTCCAAAACATCTAGCCATGCCAAAATCAGATATTTTTGGGTTCATGTCAGAGTCAAGCAAAATGTTGCTGGCTTTGAGGTCTCTATGGATGATTCTGAGACGGGAATCTTGATGGAGATACATAAGTCCCCTAGCAATACCTTTTATAATGTGAAAGCGTTTAGGCCACTCAAGCACTAAACTTTTCATTGGATCTGTCAGAAGATTTTCTCTGCTAATCAGGATATGGAAAATCAAATCAAATATCACAACATGCAAACTATAATGGCAACAGAAGAATAACGTTGATCAGGACAATATTTGACAATCCATCGTAAAAATTTTTTCTTCAAAATTTGGAAAGTATGTTTTAAACTTCTTAAGTCATAAACATGACTGGTACTCAAGATATTATGTGCTACAAAGGTGATTGTGCTAAGTAAATATGCTTACCAAATAGAAACATGTCCAGACTTCTATTAGGCAGGTATTCATAAATCAGCATATTTTCTTCTCCTTGAATGCAGTATCCTAGAAGCTTTACCAAATTTCGATGCTGAAGTTTTGCTATAAATGTACATTCATTCTTGAACTCATCAATTCCTTGGACAGAGGTTCTTGATAGCCGTTTGACAGCAATATCCTGCCCATCCTCTAGTGTTCCCTAAAACAGAACTTATGCATGTGAGAGGCATTGGTTTGTACAATTGCGAATCACAAAACTGATCTTAACTCATTTTTCAAGTGACAGTGTAACAATGATATATTTTTGTGTGTTAAAATCAAAAAGATTCACTATGTTGATTGAACATAAAAAAAAATCTAGGATGTAAGATAAACATCTGGGACTCAGGGCATGGTTTACAATGCGGTTACACACCAGTTATACGAAGAATAAAATGCCTGTTACCTTGTAAACAGGTCCAAATCCACCCTCTCCAAGCTTTTTGTATATTGAAAATTCGTCAGTAGCTTTAGTTATTGTATATAAATCAAACATATCAATGTCTTTGTTGTGACTTTCAACATATTCACCATCATGACAGTTATCTCTGAACCTGCCTGTAACTCAAATGATGTAACTTATAGAGAAAAGTAATATAACGGTAGTAGACTACTGAAAACTTCACTTGTTTTGAGTGGAAAATGCTAGTTATTGGTTACCTCCTGTTCTAGGCCCGTGGTTTCTCTTCTTCCTTCTTCGAATATACAGCACTAGAATAAGCCCAAGCAATACCATGGCTATCGTCAGGAACAAACATACTTCAAGAATTTTCCTTTTCCTTCCTTTTGAGTCTGTAACATTGTCTTTGCAAATATAGGGCCACTTTAGTGAAGCATTTTTGTGAGTTTAATTCCCAAGTGTCTCATTGTATATAATCTTGTGTGTTTAAGAAAAGTAACTTTTTTGCGTGGGTCCAAACTCAACGCTTTTTGGCAAAAAATAAAGCTGGAGTGAACATATGAGTGATACGGTTTCTTTTAAATGATGGTATACCTTTCAAGCTGACAAGTAGGAAAGTCATCTACAGAGGAAACAAAACAAGTGTAAAGATTTTGTTAATTAAAATGCTTACCTAATTCAGAAGAAGCCATTCTAATGTAGATATCTTGTCCTGCTTTCGGTAAATCTCTGATGTTAATTAGCTCCCCAAACCACAGCAGGCATCCACTTTCCCCTCTGCTTATATCTAACTGAGTATAAGCTGTACAAGAGCAGTTCTTCAAGCACACTGCCTTGCATTCATCCAGTGTCATAGTCTTGTTATACCATGAATATTGTGTGTCTGGCAACTTAATACTAGAATACTTGAGAAATTTATCTCCATTTGTACAATTCAAGGGAGTTCTACGAGAACATCCACGTGACCAATCTGCCCCGCTCCAACCATTTGGATCCCTGGGCGAAAATCTATCTAAGCATCCACAAAGGGGAGAATTCGCAATATTGCAACTACCGTATGCACCACATAATGCATAAGCGTCACAGTCATCTGTTGGAACACTGCGGTAAGGTTCCCACGTCTGTTTTCGATCAACCCATGTCAAACGCTGTCCAACACCACTTGCACTCAGGCTGAATTTTGATAAAATCAATCTGTTAAGGAGCTTATAAGAATAGTATTCCTCATTTTTGCTTAGCACTACTCCAAAGCTGTAAATATCATTTTTTTTCAAGTTTGGCATCCCACTAAAGCTGATTCCATTCCAAGGTCCGCTTTTAAACTGCACTTGCGAACCGTTGTTTAAAACTAACTGCGGATAGCCACTAGGATCAAGGTGAAACGTAAAATCTCCTGAAGATGGATCCTCGTTGCTCTTCCATGATGATAGATACACCTCCACACCAGTTATAAAGTTCCAGCCAAGCTTCATTCCTGGAAACAACGTATTAGTTGGATGATTAAAACTCTCCCAAAGAAAATCCCCCTGGGCATCATCATTTGCATCTTTCACAACAAGGTTTCCAGAGTCCAACAACTTTACAACTGGATTTTTGACAGGTCGTGATGTATTGGCTGACCATATAATGCCACCATTAGTGTCACTTAGAATAACCAGACGTCCTGGCTCGATAAACTTCAACACTCCTGTGGTGTTTGTGAGTGGAACTTCCCTGTTGGCAACCCAAACTACAGTCTTACCTGCTATTTTCTTGTACCACATGCCCACGTATCGATTCTTGTTCTTGGAATTTCTGGGCCTGAAAAATCCCAACTCAAAGCTTCCATCAGATGAAATCAGTGTCTCACCATCTTTAAGGCTCTGTGTTGTAGTTATGGTATCCGTTGCATTGGAAATCTTCTGAAGGGATACAAAGAAGGTCAAGATAAAAAGTAAGTGCATATCTTTATTCAATATCTTCATGGTTTTAGTCACTATGTCTGATTTGTCGAATGGAAACTGTAAGATTATTTGTGCGTTTGTAGAATATTTGTGTTTGTGTCTGTGTATATTTTCGGTCAAACATTATTTAGACCTTTTTTTTTTTTTAATTTGCTTCTTGACGGGGTCAAACATTTAGTTTTAAATTTGAATGACAAAAAAAAAAAAATATAGCAATAAATTAAACTAAAATAGGTGCAAATTGTTCTGTAGCAGACAAGATGAAAATTCACATGCCAAACGAGCTTTGACCAAAAAATAGCATCTTTCCAATAGTCTTTTCTTGATAAATAAATATTGTCAAGATTCAAAGAAGAGAGAGATTTGTAAAGGGATTATTTAGGGTCTTTATGAACTGTTTACGGGTAAATAGAATTGCATGATCTTCATTCTTCTTTTTCTTTTTTAATGTGCACACTTTATTTGGATGCTAAAAGGCCGCGTGTTCAACTTATAAGTCATTTTTTCCCTTTGAAAGGATAGTTTATTACTCCCTCGGTCCCAAATTGATATTCCCCTTTGATTTTTCACACAGTTTAAGAAAACATCGTTAATGTATTTGGAAAAATGGAATTAACTTACAACATTCTTATAATACCCTTATTTATTAATCATAGTATTATTAAAGACTTCATAAAGTTTTCTAACCACTAAAAGTCAGCTACACGTTTTCCATAGAATTATTCATCTATCTAGATGATCTTTCAAATTTCTATTTGATCCTTTTTTTTTTTTTTTTAAATTTTCCCACGACAAGAATACAGCTTTATGCATGGAATGGAAATGAGAGTTTAAATTTTTAATTTTCTACAGTATCATCTCCTGGGTCATGTTCAACTTTGGTGTTCATTGTATAAAAGAATTTGCTGGAAATTTAAAGAATGAAAGTTAAAGTAAACTGCACGTACATATATCTAGCCTCTGTTAACAGTTCATTCATTTTCTCTGAAATGGGAATTGGAAAGAGGAGTTGACTGCTTCACAGATTACTAAGTTGGAAGTATTGTTAATGTGAGTAAATCTGGTGGTATGATGGGAAACAAATAATTAATGCACCTTTAAAAAGGAAATGAGAATATAATTTGAGACAAATAAAAAAGAAACAGGAAATATCTTTTTAGGATGGAAGGAGTATTATTATTATTTGGTACAATATTATTATTATTTGGTACCTAATTGTTGGTTTAAAAGTCTAAATAAAAAATATATCATTCTACATTGATAACTAAAGTTGGTTAGTTAATAGATAGAAGGCGACATATTTGGATTTTTAATATAGTAATAAACGACAATAACAATATTGAATGGAAGTTAATTACATTACTAGTGTTTCAAAAAGCAAGTTCTACGAGCTAGCAACAATAAGTTGACTCGTGCCCAGCAGGTCAATGAACTGTTGATGAGATGATATTATTAGGTATAAGACAATATATGTAAAGATGTTTGTTAATTATTAATAGAAAAAAATTCTAGTACTCTAGAAATATTACACTCACTAGTCACTACTCATGTCAAATGAAAATGATATAAATATGTATAGCTCCAATTAAAAAATAAACTAAGCTTCAGCATCCACTTGTCAGTTCTCTATTTGCATGACGTATTGGGTTGGGTATATTTGAAATACCATGATACTTCAAAAATCTGGAGCTTCATGGTTAGAACTTGTACTAGGGTACAATATTTTTTGTGGTGGAATCTAACTATAACGTAAAATGGAAGGTGGAATAATTAGATCATAATAAGGAGGAAGAGAAACAGAAGGGAGAAAAACTTGAGTGCTAATGAGCCTTCATAGAATCTTGGAAAATTATATTCTGACCACAATAATTTGTTCTTACACCACATTTTATGCCCACCACACTTAATTTATACTTTTAATTATTGCATCGCAATAAAGTTACACTTGTAACTCTCATTTTAAAAGCAAAAATAATAAAAAATACCCATCTTCATTTTGAATTTCTCTCCTCCCACCACATCTCGTTCAATTTGGCAACCCCATCCATCCCACTCCACCAGTTTC
Source organism: Nyctanthes arbor-tristis (assembly GCA_963692815.1). Classification (NCBI taxonomy): domain Eukaryota; kingdom Viridiplantae; phylum Streptophyta; class Magnoliopsida; order Lamiales; family Oleaceae; genus Nyctanthes; species Nyctanthes arbor-tristis. The sequence continues at coordinate 2,469 of CAVNYN010282861.1, read as the reverse complement.
CAACAGTTGGTGTTCTTGTTGAATTGTGGCATATCTTCATATCTTGAATTATATTGAACCATATGGGTTTTTCAAACTATTATATTGATTTGTATCAGAACCGGCCCCGAGGGTAATCGACTAAAGCGGTTGCTTAAGGCCTCTAGTTAGAACGCGTCAAAAGTCAAATTTTTTGAAATATATGTCCTAAATATAGAATACAAATAATGCGTATATAACTTTAATATAAATTGCTTTGTAGCCTAATGATAAAGTTATAAATTTTAGTCTCCATCTTTAATTATAGGTCAAAGGTTTAAATCCTTATATCTACAAATTTGATTTTTTTTTTAAGGGGCCAATTTAAATTTTCATTTTTTTTTGTCTTTACTAATAGTTACAATTCTTCTAATTTTTATTGTAGTATAATTTTATACAAGAATAGGGCCCACTTAATGTTTTAGTAATGTATATATATGTACTTTTTAAATGATAAAATATAATCAAATGTATTACAAATTAACAAATATTAAAGCCTATTGAGATGAAAATTTCTTTGAATATTATTAAAACGTTTACTTATTTTGCTTACCTATTTAATATGAAATTTAAATATTCAAAGTTTAAAAATCGTGTTTAATTTGAAATTTTTTTTAAAAAATGGCCTCATTTAAATTTCGCATAGGGCCCTCGAAATCTATAGACCAGCCCTGATTTGTATAACTGCTTTGCTTTAGCTTTCATTTGATGTAATTTTATACGTATTTATGCTACTTATACTGTAGATTGTACATGTACTTTCAAGCCAAAAAAAGGAAATTTCATTTTTTTGGAGAAGATAAAAAAGAAATTTCATTTTATAATAACATATTATGTGGCATTTTAATTTTTCTTTCCAGTGTGACGTGAAGCATTATATTATATATCTATGAATATTTCCTTCACATTTATTTCACTTGATTAATTTTTAAATTGAATATTTTTAAAACGAAGTGCCTTTTCATATGATAAATTTACGATGACCTTGCCATATTTGATGCATGATTTGATTGCTCCACAAATATTTTTAAAGGCAACAGCATAATTTCAAAAAGAGCTCGATAATTTTACCAAAGGACTATTGCTGAAATGTTCCTGAACTTGACTTTTAAAGATTTTTAAAATATCTCAATTAAATATCTTAAAATTTTCAAAGTCTTAATTAAATACACCCACTAATTTGAGGTCCAGAATACACAACTTAATCTCTTGGAAGAATGCTCATCAGGACCGGTTGAGATACCTAGTTATTTACAGGACATATTCATATCCAATTGGCAGAGCATGCTTGAAATTCTTTGTGCTAGCTAATTTGATTAGGACCTGTAGTTGGCACCACATTCAAAGTTGACTAATACATAATATTAACATATTGGTGAGTCTTAGTTGTAAGGCCCGCATTCATATCGCCAATTTTTCGCCATAAAAGCTTTCATGCCTGGTGCTAGAACTGGAGTATCATCTCTCTTCAGTAGAACGAGACCTCTTTTAATATGTGACCCAAGTGCATATCCATGATAGATGCAAACATTCAATAAAAAAATGAAAAATCCTTCCAATATTAATTAAAAAAAAAAAATCTTAAATTACAAATCTTACAAGTCAAACAAGCTTGATTGAATTATAACACGTTTTGAATATTCCTTTCTTGCCAAATTTTGTAAATCCGAAGGAGGATAAAGATCTGTTCTGTGAGCTGCTTAGGGTAAAAAAGAGTGGCAGCTTTTTCTCTTTTTCTTAGTTATCTTATCTTGGTCACTTGTGCAAACAAAAGGTCAGGTGTTCAACTAAAGGCAATAAATCTGGCGTGCTTTTATAACTTATATGTATAGGTTTGAGCCTGATAATTGAATTGAACTGAAATGTAAAAGACTTTTCCAAAGATTGTCAGCTCAGTGACAAGAGATGAATCAAAGATAGTCATTGACTACTTGGAGGATTTAATGGGCCAGCGACCCATTTGGCCAGTTGTTCACTCATTTTCCAGGTCAATGGCTGAGCCGGGACCACGTTTGGAAAACTGTGCCGCAGAGGCGGAGCTTAAGATGGTGAAAGGATTAGCTGAAACACTAATATTTATTTATTTATTTATTTTTTTATCTCAAAGGGTTCTAAAAGGACTTTTCAAGAAATAGGTAGCCAGGGAAGAGGGTGGTTACCCTCACCCCACCGCTTTACTGTGGAATGATATAACTTTAAGATGACCTCCTTGACGCAAAGTACTTGGACTGTCAATCTCAACGCTCCTTAATTATACTTGTAGTAGCATCTTTCATTCTTTCATCTATGAAATAAACGTTCAACCAAGTTTAGTTAAATCCATACTTGATTCTTTTTAGGACCAGAATCAGTTCATGATTGAGGATTTTAAGTTAAAACAAAAGAAATAACTTTCAAAATTCTATCAGCGTCTTATAACTGACTTGAAACATGATTAGCGACTACATCAGA
>CAVNYN010282859.1:0-10664 GCA_963692815.1 Nyctanthes arbor-tristis | reverse complement strand
CGTCTCGGGCCGGTAGAGTCGGGTTCGTCGGATTACCGGATCGGATGCCCAGCCCTAAGTGGGATGGTTTGAGCTGGCTTTGAAAAACTTACTGTAAAGACTGAAAATGATCTAGCATCATATGGTGCTATATGGCTACGTGGAGTGCATCGAGACATGCCACATGATTGTGATTTCTCATGTGGCGTAGCGTGTCCTGCTACATATCACGTGGTTATATGACACCATACAGTGTCATACCATATGATATTAGATCAAGACTACCGTAAAGATTTTAGAATAACAATCTAACTATATATATGCAATTCAACACAATTCTAAATTGTAAGTATTTTAAAGTTGCATGGCCTCTTAATTGAAGAGACTACAGAGTCAAATAAACAATATTGATACTCTTTTGACTCATTGATTAATACCCTGAATATCTTTCTAGCTAATTATACTTGATATTTGTCTTCTTTCATACCCAAAAAATAACAGTAGCCTCAACATAACAAAATGTATCATCATAAGCCTTCAGAACTGTTCAAAAAAAGTATAAAAGCAAGCAGAACATAAATCAAGCTTGACAGCCCATTGCATTTGAGCACCAACCAAAATTATGTGCTTATTGTAAAATGCTTGGCCATTCCGCAGTCAAGTGTAGCATGAAAATGTCTCCAATATACATGTCCTCCAACGTGCATTGGAGATGCTCTGGAAATGAAATGGTGCCCAAAAATAAGTTAGAAAAGTTGGTAAATTTAGAAAATAAAAATGTCGCCCAATTGCATCGTACCATGCCAGTTACATTATACGAGTTGACGCACGTGCGTTGCATATGTTTTGCTTCATTTTTTGCTAGAGCTCGTGTGAATAGGTTAGTATCCTTAAGTAGTTTAGTTAGTACAAAATAATATTGAAGCATTAACATAGTCGATATAGATAAGTAATAAGGGACATAACCAAAATTAACTAATTATGAAAAAACAATTATATAATGCATATTGCACTTGAATTTGCGGAAACTGGACATATATTCACACATGCATGATGCACAGGATATAGTCTAGTGACAATTATATAATGCATATTGCACTTGAATTCGTGGAAATTGGACATATATTCACACATGCATGATGCACAGTATAGAGTCTAGTCTTAATTTATATAATTGAGTAAAAGAAAACATATCTAATCTTAATTAATTTAATAGTAAAAAATCTTATATTTGTGTAATAACTTTCTTACAAGGAAATGTACAACATCCAATGTGCAAAGATCCTTAACTTAGGACCTTCCATTGCCACCGTGTTATATGAAGGCGTGTCAATCTATTAAATAAAAGTCATTCCACAACCTAAACAAAATTATTTTCTTGGTCCAGCTTGCAACGGTATTCAGAGGTAAATTTTCAATGACTGTATACATGGGAATCTCAATTATGAATAACTGTTTTGAAAAAAAATAATAATAATTTGGAAAGGATATTTAAGAGCATACCGTTTATTTGAAAATGATGGCAAGCTCAGTTGGCTTAACTCCGTGCTTTGAGAATTCCTTGACAACATACTCCTACAAGCAAATTTTATTTAGGAATTATCATAATAGGTATAGAGCATAGGTTAAACTACTGGCTACAGTATTTTGTTGGCAACAGTTTCCATGTAAAATCAACTGTAAGGTACTTCAATTAAAATAATTATGAGACTCATTAGATGAAAGTATAGATGTCAAATCTGAGTACAAGTCAAATAGATGGCCCAAAAAAAAAAAAAAGTTCTCTCTTCATTAAAGATATGGTATTAAAGTTAATACATATCACTAAGTTAGGTAAAATTCCATGGAAATTGTGGAAACATGTGTAGTCACGTAACTTGTTCACCAACTAATTGAGAACTTGAAAAAGAAACCTGAGTGTTGCTTCATGAATTAAAACAATAGAAATCATAGCATTTTCTACAGTTTTTACACTTTACTTTAATATAGGATTCTCCAAATTGTTACTAAAAAAAAAACTATCTAAGATATTCAGCTGATAAAAACTATCTGAAGATTTCCTAGCTCATTTTTTATGAAGCTACAGAAATATTTTAATAACTCTAGAAGCAAAAGGTAATTTCATTCACATGGTTGGCATGAGAGACAAAAAGGATGAGCAAATACATTGAGAAATTAACTTTTGTTGGAATTAACTGACTTAAAATGTCTGCAGCTAACCATTAAAGTCAACTGACTGCACCAGGATTGGTAAACTGAATTAAAATAATTCCAGTTAACCACAAGATAAACAGACATACAACGGCATTGCTAAACACGAGAACTATATAATTGAGTTTAGGGCGTACATTTCATGAACTATACTTAAAATCAATATCTAAAGATATGAACATGTCAAACATACAGAAAAACTAAACTAACTTGAAATCAAAAAGAAAGACCAAATTGCAGAGGAACTTACATGCTATCAACATCAAAAAAGTCTCTCTTTGCCAACAAAGCCGCAAGCTTATAAAGCCCAACTGGTGTAGGATTAGTTACCTCTATACACTGATAATATTGAAAGTTAAATCCAAGAATTTGTGAAGCGTGGAACTGCAGAACAAGAAAAGAAATCAACAAGTGTAGCTTCAATGATTACAACATATATACCAACTGCCAAATTTTCCGGGAAAACAATCTAAAAAGGAAAAAACTCTGCGTAGCGTCATTACCCTTGTAAATATTGGAACTAAGTCCAAGAAGAGATTGTTATCAAGCTGAAGTTCAAAACATTCCAAAACCTAAAGCATAAATGCTAATTAGAAATAAGCAGCCGTACAGAATAAAGCGTGTTCTCTCTTTCTTTTCAAGTTGTTTACAATTTTTAGTTTTTCAAAACTCAGAAAGTTATTTTCTTCCATATTTTTTAAAACAGATTTTCAAAAATAAGGAAAAAATTGTTAAAAAAAAATTCAATATGACATATTGTCATTTTTGAGTGGTTTCACTGTAAAAAACTGAAAACAAGGAAAACAAATTAGTTATTTTCTTAAGTTACACCAAAAGCACAAACTAAAAATGAACTCCAAACTCAAAAATAAAACACAACAAGAACATGCCCTAATTATTATTCAGCAAAATTACGGAGATGGGTGGGAGGTACACATTAAACTTACAATATCAAAAACTCGATTTGGGTCCAGATTAAAGTGACCAACCAGTAACTGGAAACAAAAATTTAGTTCGAAAATTTTCAAAACAGCAAAGATGAATTAAATCAAATTACTTTTCACATCAAACCTTAATAATGCCAACTGTAGCAGCCGATGTATTTTCATTAGATGCTTCACAAACTTGACAGGGGAGCATAATCTATATAACATCAAAAAGTTATGGTTAAGGAAACAATGAGAAACTTTGAACAACATGAACAAAGATAAAAGGTATGAAGATCTCAAATTATTATTAGATAATATACTGTTAATTGGACAAATTCTATTGGAATATCTTGACTTCCCAAAAAGAAACAAAAATAGAAACTAAGTACAAATAGAAGTGAAACCAAAAAACCACCAAACAATGCAGCAATTTTAGTCCTAATAATAAAATGCAAATGAAGGACTTGATATTCAGAAAGGCAACGGACGTAATGATACAACACCACCTCAAATTTCATTCCAGAAAACATGGTTAAAGCTGAACAATCACACCCAGTAGATATGTTTTAGGAACTAACTCTACGAAATGACACTCAACAAACAAGAGCATGTAACCTTGCAATAGAAGTGCGTTCTCTTTCCATTCCTTAACAACTTGACTGAACTCTTTAGCAGTTACAATCAAATATCAAGTCCTAATGTGATCACGTAAACCATTTCATCGCAATAACATGTCAACAATTTCAGAGTTAATCACGTGCGGACAAGTTTATTATTATTACATGTTAGTAAGCCATGTCATTCCTCAAATAGAATGGACCAAAGTTCGCATTTGGAAAAAAAATTATCATCAATCTTGACAATTTTTCTTTAGTGTGATTGTGCGGGTTCCACTATGGTTTGTGGTAGTAAGACCAGAAAGTGATTCACATTCAAATTCTGATTTATTTAAAGTCACATCCAAATTTGTGGGATAATTTTTATTTGCAGTCAAAAAAAGATTCCAGCTATTGTAATCTCTCTAAGGAGAAAAATCAAACGGGCCACAAGAATCGAAATTGAAAACTAAGCATAAAAAAAAAGGGAGGAAGAGAGGAGTCAACTAAGTTCGGATATATCTTATATTCTTGGAGTTAAAATTCTACAGTATTTGTTATCATCTTCTATGGAAGATGGTAACAGTTTCCTTTTTTGGTTTCTTTTTTCTAGTCCTTGAATAGTCCAGTTAGCATACATGCTTGAACTATTCAAATATATATATAAATAAATATTTCTTCCTTTACAATGTCAAGCCACGGAGAACTGCATAACTATATGCAACATACAAAAATTAATATTTTCGGGTGTTAGATGTCAAAATATATCAATATATATATATATATCAAAAAATATATATATATACCAAAACCCGGTTACTGCAACTCATTTTTGAGAGACTTCCAGTAGCAGATTGTGAGCCATCAGATGGTACGGCATATAGGACCAGAAAACAACTTCAACGGTTTCCTCCATTAGACTCCTTTCTTTGTGAGCTTTTATCTGGTACATTTTTTGCTAATTTTGGAGTTTCTTACAAAAAGATAAAGGCCGGACAGATTGGTGTTGGTGGTCGGCACGCTAGTTTTACAACCTTAGTGGTTGGCTTGCCTCATTTATGTACATCTAAAGTAATGGTCTGCTCGATATTGTTTCAGCCCCCATTTAGTGTAATAGTCATTTACTTATTTTACACTAGAAATCACTGACATGTGCAATATAGGATTGGGATTGCCATTGTTTGGCACTCATTGCTTGTGTTAGACCTAGGATTATTTGCTAATTGCGGTTGATATTTAATTAGTTAGTGCAATTTAATATGTGCATTTGCTTTATATTTGTTGAATTTTGTTTCAATTATATCACATGCCATTAGTCATACCCGGACTGTGTTCTATATTCTTCCTTAGAACCAGAGATCGTAACTCTGACAGAATCCTGGGGTTATAAAATGTTGTATAACTATTGACTTTCGGAATTTGCTTGCTATTTTCTTTGTGATTTGTGCATTCATTTTTCTTTGTGGTCTTATTTTTTACATTTCCATAATGTCATCAAATTATGTTTTTACTCTTTTTTATGACAAATGTGATTTTTCAATTTGACGACAAAAATGAAAGGTATTTTAATTCAATAAAAAATTTATAAAGATATAGATAATTCCTTTACAATTTCTAAAAGTGATAAAAAGGAGTTTGATCAATTAGCATATACTTCTATTAATTTACACCTTTCCGACTCTGTTTTAAGAAAAGTTAAAAAAGACGATTCTACTAAAACCCTTTGGGATAATTTAGAAAAGCTTTATTTGACGAAAACCACAAGAAATAAACCTTTCTTGCATGAAAGTTTTTTCAACTTTAAACTTGATTCTTTGAAAGATTTAGATGATGATCTTGATGTGTTAAATTAGCTTGTGCAAGATCTTGCCAATTGTAGTGATTCAAATTAAAATATGTCTGATGAATATAAAGCAATTATCTTATTGAATGCTATCCAGAATCTTATTGAAAGGTGAAAAATGCGATTAAATATGGGAGAGAAACTTTAACATTGGAGATTGTTATTGGTGCTTTGAGGAGGAAGGAGTTGGAGATAAAAGTTGACAAAAATAGAAGAGACAATGGTGAGGTTCATTTTGTGAGTGGTGGATATTGTAGGAATTGTGAGAATGAAGATAGTGATTCCAATGATGAGGGTAGTAATGGGAAAGGTAGAAATAAAAGGAGGTCGAAATCAAGTGCAAAAGGTAAGAAGTACTATGACTGTGGGAAAAGTTTGCATTTTAGGACTACTGAGATTGATAAAGAGAAGGAGAATGTGAGGGGGAAGGCGAATATGGTGGTTTATCCGGGTGATGAAGTGGATTTAGTTTATTGATTTTGTTTTAACTGTCACGCCCCCGCTAACTTTACAATATTTTCCGAATATCTTAGAGAAATTTACAAATTTGGTAGCGGAAGCTTTTATTCAAATAACGGGGACGGGACGTGCGAAACAATCCAATTTATCTTATCTTACTGAGTTTAATATATAAAGATAATTTCATAAGTTAACAAATCGTCAACCTTTTAAAGAAACATTACAACTAGGTTTTTCAAGAAAATATATAAACATAAGAAGTTGTATTAATAAATATATTTTATTTATTACCAATGTGGGCCAAATCATTAGAAAACTTTTACAATGAAAAGTAGAATTCAAATCAATAGAAATATTATATCTCTCTATTTGTCTTATATGTTATAAGATGTAAAAACATATATACTATAGGGGTGCAAAAGTAATAAATTCGTGATAGTTTCAAGAACAGGTTTACACCACATGCACAACTCTACTCCCATTCGCGAGCACGATCCAACTCTCAACTTGCCCTGCCTTTCAATTGTTATAACTCCAATATCTACAAAAATTATAATAAGTGGGGAGTGAGTACGAAGTACTCAGTGAATAACACAATCCTTTGATTCACCTTTCGTTTAGGAAACTCATTTCCAAGCAAATCATTGCATGTACAAAGCTTTTCAATGCACAAAAGGGCCCTATCGCTAGTTAAACTACTACCCGTGGTGCGCGCTAGATTCAATTCAATTAAGTGGATCCACAATGAACCCCGGTAGACCCATACTGAGATTCCAATTCAAAGCAAATACCACACTAATCTTCCTTATTCCGGGACCATTGAATAGGTCATAGTGTAGGAAACAATTCAAAATGGCTAAGGTCAAACAATTACAAAGCAATTCAAAACGGGTAGAGCATTAACTAGCGATACAAATGCAATAAACCAATATTTCTTTCAATAATAATGCATTCAAATATGTGTTTGTCTCATCAAAATCATCAATCAAATACACACTTATCTTATCAAAACTTTATGCATGTAGAAAATGAATCAAAGTATTAGGTTACCCACCTCAAATATTCTTCGAATAATCCACGTGAAGAAGTATCTTTAAAGCATTGATATTCCCCAATTAAAGCTATCTTTCAAGCTATAATCCTTCCATATATGGTAAGGAACTCTTTTCAAAGGACAAACAGATATTTTGGCGGGTTTCTATTGGTTTTCTCCTTCCCATGGCAATTTTGGACGAATTTTGGGGTTCGGGAGAGAAAAGAGAAATGGTTTGAGAGGAAAAATGAAATTCCTAGCTTCCTATATATAATTGTTAGGATTTAGCTAGTTTTAATAACTTTTGAGTTCCGCCAATCACATCGCGACAAGTGGCGCCAATCATATCATGACAAGTGGAGATCGGATCACCCTGTGACAAGTGGCGCGGTGTGGCGCCGCACACTTGTCGGGAAATTGCCCAAGAAGTCCTTTCCCTTGCATTATCTTTCAATCAAGTTCACACTCTTTAGCTCATGTCAATTTAGTCATTATACTTCCGATCTGTTTATGTCAATTATCAACCAAATCTTTCTTTAGCGTCAATTGAATAACAATATTCAAGCAATCTTACAATAATATTCAAATAATTCTTTCAAAACAACAACTTCGTTGCTTACCTTAATTTGTAGAAATTTTCGGGATGTTACATTAACTCTTTTTGTGCATCTTTGTTTATAGCACATTTACATGATTACTTTATTTCTGTGCTTTAGTTTAAATTTTTCATTTTAAACTCTCGCTTGAATGGTGTAATCGTGTTACATCCATTTGTTGGGTATGAGTGATGCTTTGTAGTGCATTTGTTGGGAGTGGGTTGACTAGTATGAGTTAGAGCTTTAGATTGGTAAAGATGGTGTATTGGTGACAAACATAGGGTGGTGTTGGTCCACTATTTGATAACTCTGATAAGGTGGAGCTGTTGGTTAGTTTTTGTTATCTCATTGGATGGAGACTTTGTGTGTGACATGAGTGATTGAGGAGTGCCCCCATTAACCTTAGACTATAGTTTACCAGTTAGCCGAATGATGTGAGCAATCTGTGAGCTTTTTTAATGGTGAGAAAAGAGATTGATTCTTTTGGGAGCTGCATACATAGGGAATGATATTGATGGTAATCATATGGGGTCATTTTTTTACATTTATTGCATCAATGGCTTTGTGTTGATCTTTGTTTTATTTTTGGTTGTGTTTCTCATCATTTTTGTCACATTTATTTGCTCTTGATTGTTTTATAGTTTACACTTTGTGTTATAGCATTTGTTGCTTTGATTATCTGCTAGTTTATATATAATGTGGCTCACTATATGTGTGTGTGTGTGTTAGTACTTAGTGTACTATTGGCAGGTATGGCGTTTTTTAGACCGGTAAGGTTGATTGGCTAGATACTTTTTAATTTGGTGATTAGCTTTATGTTTTTCTTGTAGGTTTATTAGGTATCAGGTGGAACTTAATAAACCTGGGGTGATGATGGATTTTGTGAGATTCGATTTATATCTATATGTGAAAGCCGACAAATGGATAATAGTTAATATGCCAATGTCACAACCAATAGTTAACCAGGGACCAAAAAGGACCAAGAGCTATTTTATCAGTGGCTTGTTTTGAAGTAACTTGCTCAACACAGTTGCTCAAAAGCCCACTGACACATGCCATTCACCCTTACGGTATATTGGACAAGATATAGCCTTTTCTTTGGTATTTGGTAGTGGGTTTTTTTGGTGATTGATTGATGGATGAAAATTACATTTTTTTTTTAAATTTCATCCATTGTTTGAACTTTGTGTTTTTGCAAAAATAATCTTTACACTCGCAATATGAAAACTCAACCTATATTAAAATTCTCAAGATGTCAAGCGCTCGTTTAATTTTAAGGGATAAAGATATAGCAAGTCAAGTAATGTAATTTGATATTAATGTAACTCATGCTGTACACACAACAACAAAAAAGGCCTTTAATTTATCTAATTAATTAAATAATAATGATGTGTTTTTCAACAAAATATAATGAAGAAATAAAGATGCCAACATTAATTTCTCAATCTTCCCAATTTTCTTTCTTATTATTGTTTTCTTGGAAGTTCATGAAGAATATATATGCAGAGACACACAAACACATATGAGAATGCTTTTTGAGGCTTATCCAAGAAGCAAAGACGGCTTCTCCATATATATATATATATATATATATATAATTTAAGGGTAATTTTCACTCTAAGCTCAATATTTTATTTATTATCGTATTATGTTCCCAACATCACGTTTCGTCCCCAACCTTTCAATTTTCACTATTAACTCATATCAATATGACCATTATGCCCTTAATTCTTTATTTCCATTATACGTCCTCAACCTTTCAATTTTTATACAATTGTCTCTATTATTTTTTTACACATATAAGACCCCTAACTTTTCTTTTATTATCGCGTTATATGTGACATCCCAATTTTTTTCCCTCATATTTTTATTCCATGTGACAGAGTGAAATGTGGGGACTCAATTAAGTACGAACATTAGATTAAGAGTTAAAATGTTAAAGTGGAAAAAAAAGAGCAAAACAAAAAAAAATAAAGGAAAAATGAAGCAAAAATCAAGTCGGTCACTAAGTGGACCATTTGACAATTATTTTATATTATATACACATATAATGTATCTAGAACAAGACAAACAAAGCTAGAAGAAATTGGAAATGAAACGAGGAACAGAGGCTGCGATTCTTTGGGGGGGGGGAAAAAAAAGAAAAAAAAAATGATAAAGCCAACGTAGAGGCAAGCCATGAAAATTTTGAGGTGAGTTCTTCATCAATATGGGTATTATGATTTTAGCCTAATTTCAAAAGATATATAAAGCTTTAACTCTACAATATGTTTAATTTGGGGATTGTGATATGAGTTTATGCGATAAATCTTAGAAGGGGGAGGATGACTAGTTTGTAGGTATAAATTACATGTAGTTAAATTTCTTGAAGTTATATGCTTGGTATTGATATTTTACGGTTTGAAGTTATTGAGGTTAAATTAAGTGATAAATTAAGTTAAATGTGTTTAACTACCTCTTTTGTTACTTTGTTTTATGTTAGAAGATGAGAGTATTAAAGTTATTATGAAAGACTTGTTTAACTAAATAATGACCTAAGAAGAAGTTAGTAAAATTCTTAAAGTTCACAATATGATATTGGAGATTTAAGTTATGTGAAATTATTAGATTATTCTTAGACATGAGGTTAGAATCATACAAGCTTAGTATAGGATTATGTGAAGTTAGTACACGAAAACATAGTTTTAGAAGGAAAATAAAGTGGAAAATTTTTAAATGAAGTGTTATTTGGGACTTTAAAATGAAAATTTCTCATGAAATTGAATGTCGGGTTTATAATCTTAGTATCCATGAATTAAGTGATATGGAATGGGGATTTGGATCTAAAATAAAATGCTATGAAGTTAATATAATTTTATGGAGCCAAGTATGTAAATATGGATTTAATAAGGGGGAAATAATTAGTTAGTGGATATAAGTTTAGGTTAAGAATATAAATTTGTTAGAGTCGATGGAATTTTTATGAAGATACATATTAGGTTGTAATTTTAATTACTACACGTTTTAGTGGCACTAAGT